>APFE030865983.1:43564-60737 GCA_000404065.3 Pinus taeda | reverse complement strand
ATAAGCAAATGTCCCTCAAGCAAGCTAAGAAGGATAATAAATTATCACCAAAGTATTATGGTCCGTACAAGGTGTTGCAAAAGATTGGTACTATGGCATACAAATTGGATTTTCCTGCAGCTTCTCAATTGCACCCAGTCTTCCATGTTTCATGTTTAAAGAGGTTATAGGCGACAAGCTCCCAGTACAAACAATATTGCCAGAACTTGACGAGGAAGGAAAAATTATATTGGAACCGGAAGCAGTCACAGAAACAAGAACTCGGCAGCTACGAAATCGATCAATTTCAGAGTATCTTATCAAGTGGAAGAACTTATCCGCTGAAGATTCCACATGGGAGGATGAGAATTTTATATAGAAGTGTCCAGAACTACTCAAGCATTGAGGACAACACTTTTTTGAAGGAGAGGGGCATGTTGGGTCCCTATAATACTAGTGATTACCCCATTACTATTGAGTTATACCCCTTATTAATATTGTTGTGCCCCTATTGTCCCCATATTGTTATTACTGTGCCCCATAGAATCCCTCTATTATTATTTTTGTATCTTTATATTATTATTGTTAGGTTGGCTGGGTTATATTGTGACTCTTTAGACTTCTATATATAGAAAGGAGGTTTTGTGATTTGAATCATCCAAGAATTGTTCATTTATGTAATGTAAAGGAGGTTGCCCCCTCGAAGAGGCTGAATTTTAAGGCATTGATCTATCTTTTCTATCTTTTCTTGAGCTGGTTTCATAACAGATTAACCTTCAACCTAGGCTCCATGAACCATTCCAAGTTTTCCTCCATCAAATCTAGATCATGAGAAATGGATAAGGTTGAAGAGATGGATCAACCATTTGATTTTCATATTTACCAACTTCAACATCATTGTAAGGAGGCACCCACATCATAACTGGAAAAGAGGGATGACAAGGAATAAAAGGAATAGTAGGTTCCTCCTCTAAAATTAGAGGTGTCTCATGATTTACAAGAGTCGGGGAAGAAAAAAAATCAAGGGGTTCAGAGTCACCATGAAAAGAGATGTGAACCAAACACTCAAACTTTTGTTTCAAGAAATCCCAATATGTGTCTTCTTCAGGAAATTCATAACAAAGGTGAAGAAATAAATTATAAAACTCCTCAACTGATTCATTATATTTCATTCTTAGTTGGTTGATTCTTTTAATAAAATCCCGATAATCATTCCTATCAAATGCTAAATGAAGCTCCTTGATAAGGTGTTCAAAAGAATGAATGGAAGTGGTGGTAGAGTATGACACCATCAATTAATTCAACCTTCTAGTGCGAGGAATAAAAGAATACAAGGCACATATTCACAATCAATTTCATAGTGTCAACAAAACTTAAGAAAAATAGATGCATGCTCACTAATATATGTATCACCCTTACTATCAAACTTGAATTGGGAGAATTCATCAATTTTTTCTATGGAGATGAAACGTTGACCAGGGGATAGGTTAGAGAAACATTCTAGAATTATGATTTGGGAATGATCCATTTAAGATAAGAGATTCAAAACTGACTCAATGGGAAAAAAATTTCATCTGGCCCTCCTTATAGCACGATTTGTTGATGGTGCTAGAAATCCGTCAACCAAGAGGGTCTCTCCGATGAAAATTCCCAATCAGACTTCACACTGTTTGGTGTGGGATCCCTTCTAGAAATAAGGCCCAATTGCTATATGTTCTCAGAGATTTTCCTTGGCTATAGTGCTTAGCACAAGAGAGTAATGCACATGTGATTTCAGGTGAATAAGTGAGACTGCCTTGTGGAATGTTCAACTACAGAATGTATCAAGGTTCTTCTATCGAAAGGGAGAGAAAAGTGAGCCTTTAAAAGAAGATTAATATTACCAATCTAGTAAATACACACAAGCATATACATATGAATGAATTGTTGATAAAATAGTGAAATAGTTCACATGGAAGCAATGATTGTTAAAACACATACAACACACCTTCAACAAGATAAGTACCAAAGACACTAAAATAGTTCAATTTTATTAGTATCGATGAAAACAACATACATCATAAACATTCAAAGAATAGTCTTACAATATTTACAGCATACACATGAAAGTGTGCTGTCTCAATGAGAGTCATAATTAAGAAAAGTTCTAAGATACAACTGTACAAATAACACCACTAACTCCAATAGTGGAGAATTAAAGAGTCCACTTGCTCCTTTAAAATAACTCTCTCTCTCTCTGTCTCTTATGCCTAGTATGAGGAGCCAAGGTGAAAAGAAATTTGCATGAGCTATGAGGGTGTATATATAACAAATTGGGTGACCATTCACCTCCCTTGTGACTCTTGGACTACCCTCATGACTATTTGACTTCTCTATGACTCTTTGACTCCTTCATGACTTTTGACATTCCATGGATGATTCTTGGACTTCCACTTTACGTTACATTTCTCCAATATTGAATTTACGTAATCCAGAAATGATGTGGGAAATGATGTCTCATGACATGACTCTAGTGACATGGATTGCATGATGACATGACAATTCAAGTCACTCTTTGATGGTGCTTTCTTTGTGTCTTCTTGAAATATAGAACACGTTCTTCTTATTCCTCCTCCATATGGCTTGAAGGTAGGGAGTCTTATCTGTGATCTTTGATCTCTAGCTACTATCACAATCTGGTTTCCCTTTGTCTTTATTGATCGATCGACTTGTGCTTATGACTACAAAGGTGTCTTATAGAAGGGTCTCCTTCTCCATATCCTTCATCATCATCCTGTCATAACATGATAGAATACTTGAAACTGGAATCCACTCATGACAAGACGACATAAATATGATAAAACCCTAGTCTAATATGTTCATGGAAACCATTGACTGAGATAGAACTGGGTGATAGGATGGGAGACATGCTCAGAGATTACACAATTGCGTAGCTTAGGAGGTTAGGGGCCAGGACCGATCCTTTGAGATTGCTAGTGTGCATTTCATGCAGGCTAGGGCTAGACAACTTCACAGTTGAGGGGCTCAAGGGATCAGGCTGAAGGCTTGAGGCTTGAGGTTTCCCACTACATAGTTCTATAAGGATAGAGGCCAAGGGATTTCACAATTGTGCAGTTCAATAGGTTAAGGCTAAGGCTTGAGTCTTGAGACTACACAGTGCGCAGGTCATACAAGCCAGGGCTAGGAAACTGCACAATTGAGGGGCTGAAGGTGGAAGGCTTAAGGCTTGAGCCTTGAGGTTTCCCACTACATAGTTATAAATGGACAAAGGCCTAGGACTTGCACAATTCAAGAGCTCAAGCTGGAGGCTTGATGCTTGAGATTATGCAGTGCATAGACGAGGCTGAATGAAGGTAGAGGCTGTGCAATTCTAGAGCTAAAGGGTCAGGACTGGACACTAAGACTGTGCAATGAGTAGTTATGGAAGGGATACATTGTGCATTGCCTAGTGCCAAGAGGCAAGGTTGAAGCCTTAGGTCTAAGAATGCACAGCTCATAGTTCAGGAAGGTTGAGTGAAGCCAAATTGCTTGGGTAGGAACTTTTCTGGATTTGGATAAGTGTGGGATCAGTGGGACCAAAGTGAATAATGATAAAAATTAAGCATGATCACACACTTATAAAATTTGACGACACAACATTGATCACTCATAACACGTGAAAAAAATACTTCCCTTAATGCAGTGACACTGCAATGGCTTACCCAAGTGCGACACTAAAGGTACACTTTATGACGATAGTGGTGACGCTTGTGCGATAGTGCTTGAAACTTTGAGAATGAGTGCAATATATGTCTAGATGATAAGAATGGCTCATTAACACCAATATTACCCCTTTAAGCAAGACAAAACTATATTTTTATGATGTGTGACGCTTTCGATGCTAAAAGATGACACTTGCGACAACGAGAGGAAAGTGCAAACGAAACTTGACAAATGTGAATGACATTAAAAGCGATACATGCCAGAATGAAGATATCATGAAAATGACACTTTTTAAAGTGAAAACAAGTGAAAGCGATAGTCGTAAACATGAAAGTGGTGCTTGCAAGAGTGAAGGTGCACAAAAGAAACATTTTGAAATACTCCTCGATATAGAAGAACAATCACAACCAAAATTGAGAGACCGTCGACGAAATGTGCACTAACTATCGACATGGGTTGAACATGGCACATGTACTATTTTGATGGAATTGTGCTATGTCTGTTCAAGCTTACATAAAAGAGTGTACTCATGAGCTTACTGCAGACTGAGCATGCACGTGCACGTGAATTTGACACTTACAAACTGAGGAAAATACTAGAATACTTAACAAAGCATCGGTTGACCATAAAGTGATGATGGAACGAGTGATCGAAATATCCACAGTAGGCTAAAAAATTCAAGTGTAGAACAAATTTTGGAGAGTGTTTTTTGCAATGAAAATATAACCCAATGGGTAAAATTTCCCTCTTAATGCAAAAATAAACTTAGGCCATGATGAAAGGAGTTTACCATTATCCTTACTACCTTTCTGAAGTTTTCTCTCCCACCATACAAGAGTTGTGTCTTCTAGCTGAAGAGATGCCAATTGAATCATTATTTCATCCTCTTTGATCTATTGTATATAGCAATAAACTTTTATCTATCTAATCCAATCATTTAGCTTTTTTGCATTAGCTTCTCCATTAAACATGGGAAAATCAAATTTCACATCTAACTTAAAAATGAATTTTTAGAAGCATGTCTTCGATGACTATTTGAATGATGAGAATGAGGGGAAGAGGAAGGGCTTTAACATGAAGATCGAGATTTGGGAGGTTCTCCTCCACCTCCTCGATGTACTGATGCATTATCATATGTTGGAGCTCCCTCTTTCTTGTCCTATTTTCCCATTCTCCTTCCATAATTTGTAAATAAGGTTTCCACCTGATATGCTATCTGGTAGAAGGCCTTTTGGAAAGCCTACTCATTCTTTGTGCGCACATAATTATCCTCCATTTTATTTCTTTGTGTTTCACATACAATATTAGGGTTAAAATACTTGAGTTTCCATTCACCTTCTTTGAGTTTGGCCCTAGTAAGCATCCACGCTCACAATTCTCATCAAAGAAGACCACTCTGATACGAACATGATTTGTGATCTTTCCTTCGGTGATGTTAAATAGAATGGATTAAAAAGCATGAAAATACCATAAATGCAACATCTAGAGCAACAAAAAATGAAGACATTATAGATAATGCACCAATATTTGTTAACATAGTTCTCTCACAATGTGTGAGCTACGTTTCCAAGCCCAGGTTCAAAGTGGAGAGGCATCTGTATTATCTTAGAAAAATAAAGAAAATTACATAGAAATACCTCAAATTTGGATATGACCCAAGAATAAACTAATCAAATCCAAATTCTAACTACACTAGTGGATTCCTTGCGAAATTTCGAGATAAATGAGTATAAACTTGACCAGGTTCTAGAGCTATCACCTCCTCAAATTTCGTGCCATAACAAATCAAAATATTCTTGGAACATTATATAAAATACGTTGCAAAACATGCCACATAATATACGTCAATTTTTGTGCCCTCTTGGGTACCAGTCCCCTCTTGGCCTACATGATGAGTCTTTGTAGCTGACCTATATATGCTGGTATCTTGGCATTCCAAAAACATTGGTTTATATATTTAACTAGGTGGATGAAATAAAGTGGCATGCTTAATTTTTTAACCATATATTATGCGTATATGATATATAGGTTTAAAACATATATTAATATGTCTATGTCATTCTAAATAACAACAATATCAACATATATTAAACCCAACCAAACCATATGGCCCCACGTGATCACGACATACGACTTTGACCCATGTGATTTTCAATGGCAGAGGTTATATCCAGACTAGTGGAGGTTTGGTGGAGCCACCAAAGTTGGAGGGCTTCGCCGCCCCCTTTTCCACCATGGGTTCATAAAAATTTTAAATATAATTTCTCTAAGGCCATTAATATATATATCCCATGAACTAGTGGTTAGGGTGTTTCCATTCGACCTAGAGGTAGTGGGATTGAACCTCACTAGCTCCAAATTTGATTGTTGAACCATTGACTGAATTTCCATTGGGCCAAGACATTTTGGCCTCTAGCAGGGTGCCATGTGGCATCATTTGATTGGTCCACATGGAACTTTTCCATTGGTCCACATAATTCCACCTTAACCTACCATGTGTCGACTCATTGTGCCATGTGTCGAGGCCACATCAGGTCACTCATCCTACATCTAGCACATCATCCTCATTTAGCCTATTGACTAGGCCTTCATGTGGTGTTGTATGGGAGTGCCAAGTAGCACCCTAGGGTCCCACCTGCACATAATTTTTGTTGTTTGTGCCAAACTTCAGATGAGCATATCTTCCTCATACAAAATCATATTAAGGTTTCGTTTGTGCCATTAGAATTGTCTCAACAAGATCTACGACTTGGTACTAGATTTCCTGAGATTTGAGAATTTTTAATTTTAGGCCTTTTGTGATCCTCTTGGATCGCAGAGAGATACCTTTAAGGAAAGTGATTTATTTGTGATTCTGAGACTTACTTTAAAGCAATATGAATATCATCAATGATTTCCTATGCCCTTTATGGATTCCATGAGTGAATTATTCTATATCTCTATGAATATATGGACACTTATGATTTTGTATTTTCTATGGTTTTGTTTCAACAATGCTTACCTCACAATGAATGAATGGAATGGACATGATCAATTAAACTTCATATTTCTATTTCTATTATGTGTTTTTTTTTCACACATGGTCCAATCGCAGGTTCATGATATGAATGCATATTATTTGATAAGATATATTGGAAACTTGAGTGTGCATTTACAGAGGAGTGCCACCTCTTCAAAAACATATAGTGATTTGTATTTAGGCGTTAGGAAGTTTACTTTTTCTTGATAGGAAAAAGATCAACATGTGTTAGTCTCCATGGATTACATGTTAGGTTTGCCATATTACAAGCATGGTAATGATTTTCTGTTTGTGGTTGTTATGTGATTCTCTAAGATGACCATTTTATCCCCATGCAAGAATAGTAACACAACATAAGCCATTTCTAAGCTCTTCTTTGAGCATGTTTGGGTTCATTTTGGGATAATTTAGACCATTATTCCATATAGGGACAATATGTTCCTTAGCAACTTTTGGTATAGCCTATGGTCTTTGATGGATACTAAGTTGACCAAATCGATCACATTTCATCCCAAAACAGATGGAAAAATAGAAGTGGTCAACATGGTGATTATGCATATCTTGTTTAAAGGCTTCCATATGTCCAACATAGGTATATTAGAGCCCTCAACAACTCTATTGGCCACATTTTTTATTATGTGTGCTTTGGGTTCCAACAATTGGCCCCAATTGATGTAGCTATTCCAATTTCATCTTCAATGATAGAGTATAACATTACGTCGAAGTTAATAGATCAACCACTTTTTTTGAATGGACTCAACACCTCTATCAATAGGTTCATGATATCCTACAAAAAAACCAATTCCAATTACAAACAATAGCATAACAATCACAAGATTCCACACACGTTTCAGGTTGTTGATAAGACGCGGTTGAATTTATAGAAAGAGAACTTCACAAGCCCCCATAGGAAGCTCAAACCACTCTGACATGGGGCTTACACATCATAAAGGACGTGGGTGAAAATTCATTTGAATTGAGAATTTCCCCTTTTCCTTGGTTTGCACCTAATATTTAATGTGGAGCTATTTCAACCATATTTTCCACCTCCATTGGACATATTGGAGGAAAACAAGCAATTGATCTATATTGCATTGAATATGCCACAATAGATTGGATAATGGACAACAAGGCAAAAAAAGCACTAGAAACACATCCAAATTTATTAGTTTGTCAATGTTGGTCAACATCTTTACCAAAGAAAGTCATTCACTAGGACCCAAGTTTAGCATAAGTTCCCCAATATGATGAGGGAACTTGACACAATAGAGACCATTTATTCCTAATGGGGGATGAATAATCTAGGTGGATATTAGTGTCCTCCCATATCTTTCATTGTCTCAATGATTCTCTATCTTCTTGGTATGGTTTCTATAATTTTTTGGGTCCCAAATTTCTTAGGCCATTTTGAGGTCCTAAACAATATTTTTTAATAATACTAATCCAAGTGGATATATATGGCCACCCATGTATTCCACTATCACAATGGTTCTCTGTCTTCTTGGTAGTTTTTCTATGATTTTTTGGGTCCCGAACTTTTTGGGATGTTTTGAGGCCATAAACGATGTTTCTTAGCAATTTTGGGGGCCAACAATTGCCATGGCATATCCTTGCCCTTGTTGAAAGTTTCAATCCTTGGATATTTATTTTTAACATTGGGCTATTTTATGCACCAAACACATATTGTATGCAAAATTTTCTCCCTTGAGAAGTTGATGTATAAACTAACCACCTCGAGGCCTGCAAACTTTTTAGTGTTTCATATTCTAGGGTTATTTTTTTGTACATATAGGGTTCTTTATTTACATTAAAAGGCCATTATTTCAGCCTCTTATAAGATATTTTGAAAATACATATAGTCGTCATCTCTCTATTCAAAATTAGTGACCACCATTCTAGTCAATTTGTGTTCTATATTATTTTTCTATTTCACTTATTGATATAAGTTATATTTTCTCCATATTATTTTGTTTTCTCTTGCATTTCATTGTCTATGTTTCATTTCCTTTCCTGGATTTGATTTCATTCCTTGCACAACACAAATCATAATGAATTTACTACATCATGACTATGTGGGACAACTACTTTAGAATGATCTTGGGTCAAGGTTTTATGGGGGAAATGCATGAAGTGTTGTATAACATGTTGCAAGCATTTTTTCAAAGGAACAATGTTATGTTAAATTTTTTTAGGTTAGATTGATTGGTATTTACCTCAAGTATAAAATTTTACTTGTAAGTTATTTTGCTAACTTTCATCAATGGTATATGACTGTTTGAATTCCTTTTGGAATTGAAATAGTTAAAAGGATTATTTACAAATAGATAATTTTAGCAACATGATTCCATAATGTTAAAAGATTCTACAACTAGATATGGGAGAGTAAATTTTACCATGGTCTAATCAATTACTTAAGATTTAGGAAAAAATGTACTTTTTGGGGACATTTTTGACATTTTCAGTGTATTTTCAATAGTGGAATGTTTTGAATAGGATGAAAATTATAACATTTTATAATCATTGCTTGTAATGTTATTAACAAAAACTTTAAAATAAACTATTAAATACAAAATTGAAGATAATAATAATGTCTTTATTGGGATTAGAATTATAACTTGTTCAAAGTCATAGCCATAACAATTTGTACTATTGCAATTAAAATTTTAAAAAATCAACCACTAATTGAAAAGTGATACTAGTAATGACAATATACTTGCTTACATGATGACAATTGAAACCTTAAAATATGAATGTTAACTCTAAAATCACCATATTTTTGGGCAAAAAACACCAAATTCAACTCTTGAATTTAAAAGTGGTGCTCTCATAATTAACCGTTTAAAATTTTATTTTTATAAATTCCAAAGTTAAAATTATGACATTTTGCAATCATGCTCTTGAAAATGTATAATGTTGTGAACAAACACCTCAGGATCAACCTTTAAATCGAAAAGTGGTGTTACTAATGTTATTATTTTTTCATATTCAAATTACAAGTTATTTGAAACCATTGCCTTAACCTTAACTTTTTGTTTTTTTTTTTTTTTTTTTTTTTTTTTTTTTTTTTTTTTTTTTTTTTTTTTTTTAACTTAAAATTACAACATTTTTGAAAGCATGCCATTTATAATTAGTGTTATTACAATTAAAATCATAAAATAAACTCTCAAATTGCAAAGTTCTATTATTAGTGGCACTTCTTTTTTAAGGTAAAATTATGGCTTGTTTGAAACCTTGGTCGTGACAACTGTTATCTTTATAACCAAAGTTTTAAAATCAACCCTCGATTCGAAAAGGAAATGTTATCAACGAAATTATTTTTTCCCTATTTTAAAAGTGCTACCATATTTAAAACTTATCCAATATTAATTATCGTAATAAAAATCATTAAAAATAAAATAAAAGAATAATTAAAATACTAAAGAAGAAAACCTCACAATTAAGGAAAAAAAACTCATCATTTTTTGTTGATCTAAAGATGATTTGAGGTTTTCATTGATGTCAACCCAAATAGCACCAAGGATGACCCTGAACTTCCATGACACATTGGGCATCATCATTCATGGTTTCTCATCTCATAATCATTATAAGAATACTCTACTCAAAAATATCTTTCTATCAGTATATAGCTCTCCTCGTAATTCTCACGGTTTGTAAGTTATTCAAGATTGAAATTAGTAGCGCCAATTAGTGGGCTAAAACCCCATGGGGTTATGGCATGGAATTTATCATTGATTTTAGTCATTTAATAGTCAATAATTAATAATTTTTTAAACTCCTAAAATCCCTCCAACATTCTCTATGGAAGCCCCCTGTCAACTCTATGAAAATAAATCTCATATATCCTCCAAAAGTAGTGATCGTGGA
Organism: Pinus taeda; assembly: GCA_000404065.3. Lineage (NCBI taxonomy): Eukaryota > Viridiplantae > Streptophyta > Pinopsida > Pinales > Pinaceae > Pinus > Pinus taeda. The sequence goes on along the minus strand of APFE030865983.1, from coordinate 50,173 downwards.
ATTTTCGCTATAAATTTATTTAGGCAAAGTCTTAGATGCTGAAATTAAAACCCATTTGAGCAGAAATCCTGATGAACGTCATGACCAAATTTTAGAACTTGGTTAGCTATATTTTCAGATATATGATCTATGGAAGTTAGGGCTTTTGCAGGCTCCTAAATTTCATCTCAAAGAGGTGACCTTGGGAAAATCGTCCTAACCCTCTCTGAGAAGCGGATTGGAATTCTGTAAAAAGTGGCAGATAGTGCACGAAATTTATTTTTCTGTGTGCCAATTTCAGAGCCGAAGGAGGAAACAATGACACGTGGTACGTCATACAAGTTTTCTCTAAGGAACTAGTCCATAATTAGGTCATTGTGAGAGATTGGGCATAACTTTGTCTTGAAGAATCCAATTCAAGTCAGACCAGTTGCATTGGAAAGAAGACTCAGAGGGATATTTCAAGACCAAATATCACATATTCGGGATCTGAAATCACAGAGATACATCAGATTCAATATCGTGATCCTAGAAGATAAGAAAAAAACTAGATCAAGTGCTGTCAAGGGGTGTAAAGGACTAGACTTTCTAGGGAAGCAAAAAGAAAGGTGCAGAAAAATGATGTAGCTGAGGTAAGATCTAGGTAAGTATCTTCTATATATGCATGTTCATCTCTTAATTGCATTAGGTTCTTTGTATTCTAATTTGTTGTTTTTGTTTAGCACTAACATATGCTCTGCAGGGTGAGGTAAGTTTTGCTATTATCATGTCATGGGTATTTCCTTGAAGAATTTTTGCAGGTATTATATATTCATCAAGAGAAGACTCAATGCATAATCTAATGTTATGAAGAGTGAGAAAGGGTAGCATGAAAAGAGCAACAATCAAGGTGTAGAACAACAAGAAGAAGTTCACCACATGAAGTCTTCAAGTTGGTAGCACTGCATACAATCATTGTACAGAGTCATTGTAAAAGAATCATTATAAAAGTTGCACAAGTGTCTATCTGCCAAGAGTTGAAGAGGCAGTGTCGGGAGGTCTAGGATCATCATTAGGTGGTTGTGTCATAGTTGGAGTTATGGTCTAGTGTGTCTTCTTCTTCTACATCATTCTATATCATTGTAAAGTGGATCATTTTCCCTAGTACGGGAGTCCATTCTTATTTTATTCTTCTATAGGGTGGTAGGGTGGTGCATGAAGTCACCAACATGTTCAAGAATGTGAAAACTTCAGGGTGGTAGGGTGGTGCTAGGGTGAGTTGTAGCTCAATGGGTGTTGGGGCATCCGTTCAATTGACTACTGAAGAATCTCGGGCATTGGAGCATCCATCGAGTGGGAGCTAGAGAAGAATTATTTTCTAGATTCTAGGAAGTTGGAGCTTTGTTTTCAGTTGGAGTTGAAGATTAAAGAATTATTAGAAAAGCATTCAGTGGTTTTTGTCCCGGAGGGGGTTTCCACCTTAAAAACTGTGTGCATTTGTGTTCCTTTTGTTTACTGTTATCATTGTACAAACACTGATAATAATTGAAGATTAACTAATGCTATGAAAGATTAATAATAATACTAATTGAAAGGAATACTGTTTCACCCCCCTTTATCAGTATTTGCAACAATTGGTATTGGAGCTTGGTTCCTTCAATAATAGTTTAACAACTGGAAGGAGATCATGGAGCATACCAAGAATGGTGTACCTCTGTTCAATGAAAATAATTATGCACTTTGGAAAGGAAGAATGGAGGTCTATCTCTTGGTGCAAGGTTACAAAGTATGGTACACTATTCAAAATAGCTTTACACCAACCACAGATTCACAAGGTAAGAAGAATTTGGTAAATGATGCAAAAGCAAAGAATATTATTATCAGTGGACTTATTGAATCTTCTTATCATAAGGTGTTGGGCTATAAAACTACCAAAAATGTATGGGACAAGCTTGAGAATATATATGCAGGTGACTCAAATGTCAAAGAAGCAAAGCTTCAAATCCATAGAGTAAAATTTGAGCAACTCAGAATGAAAGAAGATGACAACATTGCTGCATACTTCCAACACGTTGATGAAATAACTAACACTCTGGAAGGATTGGGAGAGCCTGTCGATGAGAAGACTATTATACGAAATATTCTTAGAACGTTACCAGGAAGATTCAACCCAAAGGTATCGGTCTTAGAATACAGTGAAAATATGGCCAAATGCAACAGAGAGGAATTACATGGAGTTCTCATAGCATATGAAATGAGACTTGATGAAGAAGATGGTACTTCACATCTAGAAACTGCTTTCACCGCATCTAAGAAAACCAATAAGGATAAGCAACCTTCAAAGGAGAAGACCTGCACCTACAAGTGTGAAGAAAAGGAAGATGATGAAGAAGGTTTTTCAGATGGAGAATATGCTTACTTTGAGAGAAAACTAAAAATTGGCAAGAAGAAAGGATTCAAAAGGAACTTTCTCTCTAAAGAAGAGAGCTCATCATCCAATGAAGACAGTGAAAGTGAAGAAGAAGCCAATGAGAGAGTACTATTTATGGCCAAGCACAATAAACAAGAGGTATCAAACAGCAAAGAAGAAGGGTTGACCATAGAAGAATTTTCTAAGGAGGAAATCAAGCTTATAAAAGAACTCAAGGCTGAGAAGATCCGTTCCAATACTCTTGAAGAACAAGTTCAAGGTCTCAAAATTGAAGTTGAAGAACACAAATGTATTGAAGAGTCACTTCAAAAGAAGTTGGAAGAAAGCAACTGAGAAAGGGAAGCATTAGAAGACGAAGTAGTCTCACTGTGTAAGGAAGTGAAGAAGGGAAACACTGTCCAAAACTATGCCAACAACTCAAGGGCATTGGAAGAAATCAATCATACAACGACACGAGACCTCAAGAGAGAAGTCCAACAGAAACAACAAGAAGCTCCTCCAAAGAGAACAAAATAATGGATTCAAAAGAACCATCCATAAAATCAAATCATTGGTGACATAACGAAGGATTTGGAACAAGAAAAGGTTGACAAATTTGTTCATCACAACAAGCTCACATTACTTTTCTAGCAACCTTTGAGCCTAGTAGTTTTGAGGAAGCCAACCAGAATGAACATTCGGTAGCAGCTATGAATGAAGAATTGGATCAAATCGAGAATAATAACACCTAGGAATTAGTTCCATGACCAAAAGATAAAAATGCCATTGGGACTAAATGGGTGTTTAGGAACAAATTGAATGAAGATGGACAAGTTACCAGAAATAAAGCAAGATTGGTTTGCAAAGGCTATGCACAAGTGGAAGGAATTGATTTCGATGAAAAATTTGCACCAGTTGCCAGAATGGAAGGCATCCGGATGTTTCTTGCCTATGCATGTTCAAGAAAAATAAACGTCTACCAAATGGATGTTAAGTCAGCTTTCTGAATGGCGAATTAGAAGAAGTTTACATCGAACAACTGGAAGGTTTTCTACTATCAGAAAAAGAAGACTATGTTTGCAAGTTAAACAAGGCTTTGTATGGTCTCAAGCAGGCTCCTAAAGAATGGTATGCTCATCTTGATGGATATCTACGTCAACAAGGGTTCAAGAAAGGTAATGCTGATAGCAATCTTTACATTCAAATAGATAAATATAATTTAACAATCGTTGAGGTATATGTGGATGATATAATCTTTGGTAGCAATGATGATCAACTAAGTAATAAATTTTCTACAAAGATGCAAAGTGAGTTCGAGATGTCTTTACTTGGTGAGTTGACATACTTCTTAGGGCTTCAAATATCTCAGCAAGAGAAAGGAATATTTATGTGTCAAGCCAAGTACATGAAGGAAATTCTCAAGAAATTCAAAATGGAAGATTGCAAACCTGTACTTACTCCGATGGTAACAAGTTACAAATTGAGTATAGACGACTCATCTAAGGATGTGGATCAGAGGTTGTACAAATCTATGATTGGTAGTCTTCTATATGTAACAACCTCCCGACCAGATTTTATGCAAGAAGTTGGACAAGTAGCAAGATTCCAAGCAACATAAAAAGAATCGCATATTATTACTGTCAAAAGAATTCTTCAATATCTAAAGGGTACACCAGAATATGGCTTGTGGTATCCCAAGGGCAACAATCTCATTATTCAAGCCTTTGCAGATGCATAAAGGGCAGGAAGCATTGATGACCGTAAGACTATTAGTGGAGCAACATTCTATTTAGGTGGTTGTCTTGTATCATGGTTGAGCAAAAAGTAAACCTCAATCTCGTTATCTATAGCGGAAGCAAAATACATTGCAGCGAAAACTTGTTGTACTCAAGTCCTTTGGATGAAACAAATTTTGCAAGATCTTCAAGTACAATTCAGTGAGCCTATTCCCATATTCTATGATAACACCAGTTCCATCAGCATCTCCAAGAATCCTTTCATGCATTAAAAAAAACACATTTCAATCAAATATCATTTTGTTAGAGAACAAGTCGCTAAAAAGAATATCAAACTTGAATATGTTGGTACAAAAGAACAAATCACTGATATCTTCGCCATAAGCTTCAGATTCTCCCAAGTTCTCATTAGATTTTCCTTATTCAGAAAATAAAGGGGGAGTGGAAGTGTGTATAGGTCTGTAGGACGGTTGTGTGTCAGGGCGAGTTACCATTTTCCATTGATGTCAAAGGGGGAGACAAGGCGGTAGGAAGAGGTGCCTTGGTCAAAAGGGGAGTACTTGTGTTGACATCAATGCCAAAGGGGGGGATTGTTGATCTAAAGATGATCTGAGGTTGTCATTGATGTCAACACAAGTAGCACCAAGGATGAACATGAAATTTCATGGCACATTGGGAATCATCATTCATGGTTTCTCATCTCATAACCATTATAGGAATACTCTACTCAAAAATATCTTTCTATTGGTATATAGCTCTCCTCGTAATTCCTCACAGTTTGAAAGTTATTCAAGGTTGAAGTTAGTAACCCCAATTAGTGGGCTAAAACCCCATGGGGTTTTCGCATGGCATTTATAATTGATTTTGGTCATTGAATAGTCAATAATTAATAAATTTTTAAGCTCCCAAAATCCCTCCAACATTCTCTATAGAAGCCCCTGTCAACTCTATAAAAGGAAATCTCATATATCCTCCAAAAGTAGTGATCGTGGAATCTTCGCTATAACTTTATTTCTATGAAGCCTTAGATGCTAAAATTAAAACCCATTTGACTTGAAATCCTAATGAACGTTGTGACCAAATTTCAGATCTTGGTTCACTCAGAGATATGATCTATGGAAGTTAGGGTTTTTGCTGACTCTCGAGTTTCATCACAAAGAGGTGACCTTGGGAAAATCATCATAACTCTCTCTCTGAGAAGCACATTGGAATTCTGTAAAAAGTGGTGGATAGTGCATGGACTGTAGTTTTATGTATATCAATTTCAGAGCCTAAGGATAAAATAGTGATACGTGGAACGCTGTACAAGTTCGCTCTACTGAACTAGTCCATAATTAGGTCATTGTGAGATATTGGGCATAACTTTGCCTTGAAGAATCCAAATCGAGTTAGACCTATTGCATTGGAAAGAAGACGTAGAGGGATACTATAGGACCAAAGATCACATATTGGGGATCTGAAATTACAGAGATAAATGAGATTCAATATTGTGCTCCTCGAAGGCAAGAAAAAAACTAGATCATGTGCTGTCAAGGGGTGCAAAGGACCAGACTTTCTAGGGAAGCAAAGAGCAAGGTGCAGCAAAATGATGTAGCAGAGGTAAGCTCCAGGTAAGTATATTTTGTATATGCATGTTAATATCTTAATTGCATTAGGTTCTTTGTATTCTAATTTGTTGTTTTTGTTTAGGACTGACATATGCTCTGCAGGATGAGGTAAGTTTTGCTATTATCGTGTCATGGGTATTTCCTTGAAGACTTTTTGCAGGTATTATATATTCATCAAGAGAATACTCAATGAATAATGTAAATTTTTGAAGAGTGAGAAAGGGTAGCATGAAAAGAGCAACAATCAAGGTGCAGAACAACAACAAGAAGTTCACCACATGAAGTCTTCAAGTGGGCAGCACTGCACACAATCATTGTAAAAGTATCATTGTACAGAGTCATTGTAAAAGAATCATTGTAAACATTGTACAAGTGTCTATCTGCCAAGAGTTGAAGAGGCAGTTTCTAGGATCATCATTAGGTGGTTGTTTCATAGTTGGGGTTATGGTCTAGTGCGTCTTCTTCTTCTACATCATTTTATATCATTGTAAAGTGGATCATTTTCCCTTGTACGAGAGTCCATTATTCTTTTATTCTTCTATAGGGTAGTAGGGTGGTGCTAGGCTGGTGCATGAAGTCACCAACAGGTTCAAGCCTACGAAAAATTGAGGGTGGTAGGGTGGTGCTAGGGTGAGTTCTAGCTCATTGGGTGTTGGGGCATCCATTCAGTTGACTACTGAAGAATCTTCAGTGTTGGAGCGTCCATCCAGTGGGAGATGGAGAAGAATGATTTTCTAGATTCTAGGAAGTTGGAGCTTTCTTTTCAATTGGAGTTGAAGATTAAATAATTATTAGAAAAGCGTTCAGGTGGTTTTTGTCTCAGAGGGGGTTTCCACCTTAAAAACTGTGTGCATTTGTGTTCCTTTTGTTTACTACTATCATTGTACAAACACTGATA
>APFE030865983.1:587-39952 GCA_000404065.3 Pinus taeda | reverse complement strand
TATAAATTAATATTATAATATAATAATTATTAATAGTTATATATTATATTATATGGCTAACTAATTAGTATTAACTATTAATATATATATTCAATATATAATCTTAATTAAATGATATCAAAATACAAAGATTACTATATATAATATACTATTAATTCTAATATTCCCACATCCAGGTGCCTCTTCACTCAATGCATATACTACTACCATCCATGCCAACACACCATAACACATTTATGGCCAAGGTTGGGTGATCATCTCACTCAAATTCTTGTGCAACTCACATTCAATGTGAGAGCAAGGGTGGTGAACATACAAAACCTGAGAATTTACATAGTACTAGGGATATGGATTTTGGCGTTAATTTGTAGGAGAACATACATTCATACATTTATTATGCTCAATAGGTAGCTCACCTCTGCTACATTTGTTGATATCTATTGAAAATCCCCATAGATCTCACTAGCCTTAGTAGCTGGCCTTTGTTACACTTGTTGGCCTCTACCACAAGTAGTTATTTCATTGCTCCATTGCTATGTTGTTAGCCGCTATTGCACTCACTCTTGGAATGACCTTGCTAGTCTGTGTCATTGGTCACTGTAATGCTTGCTAGACTCCATTGTTAAGATTCACTGCATCTGTTGTGAAACTAAGGCAAAGGAGATTAGAATTGTGAGTAGAAATTCTTCTTCCCAAGTGGCCATGGTATGAGAAAGAGGTCATGCCAGGTGTGGTGGGTGGGGTCATCCTCCCATGACTTGGCATGGTCCAAGATTGGAGCAATATGTTAAAGATTTTCCTCAACATATTAGGCTCCTGATCGCTGCCATGGAAACTCAAGAGCTCATGAATACCGGTGATGGTCCTTAGTTGTCAGGAACATGTTGGGTTGTCATCTGAGGGACCAAGAAGAAATCCTGTAAATTGAAGAAGGAAGAATTTCAGACATGGTATTTCCTTTGGTTCAGGCTCGTTTGGCTTTGACAATCCTTTCATGGGCATCCATAATTTAATTCCCTCCTCCTCCACCACCTTTAGCTTCTCCTAATTTATCGACACAATCATAAAATTTAGGATCTCTTTTTCAAGGATCCAAACCTCCCATCCCTAAGTTCCAAGGCCCTTAGAAATAAAAGGAAAGGGAACCAGGTGGCATTAGGGGGCAAGTTCAAACTTCTGCTCAAGTGGAGAAAGTTCACATTGCATCCAATAAGGTTACAACTATAACTACTAAAGAAGGTGAAAATTCACAACATAAGGCCACCATTGGCTGGTATGGTGTGTTCATGAGTGGTAATGACTTCCATGGATTGCATAAGGCTACGATGACCCTTTATAATATCCTGCCAAGAATGACCAGGCCTGTTAACAAATTCTAGGAAAGGTTTTTACAGTTTCTGCTTTGTCACAGTTTTTTCTATGCTCTTTTGTTGTCTTTGTCATGCATGTTTTTGTTAATGTATTTTGGTATAAAAATATGTCCTCAAGATTTATCAAGAGAACTATCTGGTTTCCATCTCAAGGGAAGATGGTCTCTCCCTAGTATACACCAAGCTAATGTGGTTTTGGTACCCTGAATGTACTCATCTCAGACATTGTATGCACACATTAATCCATTCATGTACTCTATCTAATTACTGAAAATCTAATGAAATTTTGCTTACTTACAAAAAAAATATTAATTCTAATATTATTAATTAACTAATTTATAATTACAAAAAGATATAATACCTTTTAAGGGTGTTTCACAAACACTCAATGGTCGCTACATCCATGGGAAAATCGAAGTAGATCAACCCGAAGGGATCTACCAGTCATACAAACAAGAAATGCCTAACCCTAAGGGAATCAAGGAGATTTGACCCCGTGACCACCCAATCGACGAAGTACTTAACAACGAGAACGTGAACAACTGAGCTAACCCTTGGGACTTACACAAAGATATAATGTATGGATATAGTGAGTATAATATTTATATATTATTAATATTATATACATAGTATCCACACACACACACATTTACACACATATATAAATCAATATTATAATATTGTTGTAGTGGCTACAACCACCCTCCAAAATTTTTCCTTGGCTTCGTTTTGGAGCCTCCCTACCAACCTTCCTCAACATCATGTCTTGCCTTGTCAAGTACACAAGCTTCAATGATTTTCTAGTAGATTGTGAGCTTGTGCATGATGACTTGCCGCATCCCCCTCACAGGCTGTTTCTCTGGACTTGGTCCAGTTGCAGGCTAAGCAACTCCCTCAAGAAATTGCGCAATTCTGGAGGGGAACCAACCTTCCCTATAGAAATTGCGCAATCCTATCTGGCAACATGCTGGGCTCTAGAATTGTGCAAATCTGTATATCACCCTTCACTAGAAAAATTGCGTAATCTCTCCCAGCAAGACTGTTTAGCCCAAAAATTGCGCAATTCTGGGCAACAGTCAGTTGCTTAGCCCAAAAATTGTGCAATCCTTCTGGGAAGCCAACCCAGCTCCCTCCTAGACATGCACAAATTTTCCCCTTAGTGGAGCAGGCTATTGCATGTGCCATTGAGTTGACTGGTTCCATCCGGGGCCAAAAAAACTTGAGTTGCATGCATGGGATTCTTTTTTTCCCAGAATAGAAAAAGAAACATGCAAAAAGAATCCCTATATTTTAGGGATCTATTTTTAGTAGCTACAGGTTACATGCAAAGTTTGTTTTAGAACCTTTCCTCCAAGTGTCGCTTTTTCCTAGATTTGTGGCATGCGTGTCATGAGCCTCAAACTTATTTATTCGATGCTTTAGATCTCATTTCTTCACATTGATCTTGGAGCTCTGACATCCCACAACACATCCAGGAGTCTTCGACGCATCCAACTCAGCTATTTCCTGGTAAGTCAACTTAACTTGTATTTTGCAGAATTTCTGTCACTTTTTGGGTTTTGGCTTGTGTGAGTGTTGTTTGCTTGATTTCTGTGAATTCTTGCTGTTGTTTACATGCATACTAGCTTGTACTAGCACCATTTTAGTTTTCTTTAGCATCTCACTGCCGTCGCATGCATGAAACTGTTCTGCACGAAAGATCGCCGATTCAGTGACTCGCTTCACCCACATGCATGTTGTTCCATTTTCTGAATCTTTCATTCACTATTTGCATGCACGATCATTCTCTCCTGCTTACACTCAATATCGCCATGCATTCACATTCACATTTTCTTTCAGTTGCCCATCGGCGGGTCTAGGTAGCCTTTGCTCAGACTCTGCCTCACCAAGACATCATTGCGCATTCCTGAGAGGGAAGGCTTTGTCTTCCTCTCAGAAAATGCACATTCTTGGTCAATGGTTGTCCTCTAGTCTTGCATTGTACAATTTTAAGGGACAATGACTACTGGCCCAGAAAATTGTGCAATGCAGTCACTGGGCCTGCAACCATTGCCAGCTAAAATTGTGCATTGAGCAATTCCAGCAGCTAGTAGGTCAACCTGGATTGCGCATTGTGCAATTCCAGCAGCCAGCTCAGCTCCTAGATAGCCCAAACTTCCTTTTACATAGTTCTGGTAGCCAGTCTCTCCTAGCCTCCCAGGAAAAATTGCACAATCCTTGCCAGTCAATCCCCAGGTATGTTGCATGTCATTCCTCAAGTTTGATTTTGTTTTAGTTGATAGATTTCTTGCCATTCATGTCGCTATGTCTCCAGATCTAGTAGGTGTTCTTCTGCCTCTTAGAAATTCAAGATCAATGGCCTCTAAGAGAGAAGGATCAAAGGACGCCGAGGAAGTGAAACTCGAGCAGTAGTTGAGCCAGTGTCTACAAGTTTGTCGGTCTATGAAGACACCAAGCTGATTGTAGAGAAGGACATCTAGCTGAAATGGAAAGAGGTCAATGATGCATTTGTAGGCACATTTGGGGAAGACCTTGAAGACCGCCAAGTCTATGTGAACATCCAAAAGTATGGCTTGTACGGATTGCATGCAAGTATCCTATGCTCCCATTCGCGGACATGATACATTGGATCGTCTCGCACACTGATCCCGAGACGATGACATTGAGCAGTTTCAGTGGGATGAAGATTGCTACCTTCAGGGCACAGGATTATGAACAGATGTTCCATATGTTGAAGCCTGTGATCACCATGGAAACACCCTTCAGCATACCCAACAATGCCAACTCTAGAGATATATTGAAGAATTGGGTGAAGGAGCGAGCTAAATTCAGGATGAAACCCAACCAGGTCTACAAGATGAAGATGCTGTGGAAGGAGTACAAATACTTGATCATCTTTTCATGTCATCTGTATGGCCAAGAAATCTTGAAAACCTTCCCACAGAGTTGGGTGATCATGTTGGACCAACTAGACAGAGAATGAAAAGCATACAATTGGTCCAACATGTTGGCTCACCAGCTGAAGGAACAAGTAATAAGGGCTTGAAAACCACCCAAAGATATGCAAGCAGAAATATACATGTCCCCTGTTGGGATGGGGTCCCCTAGGGTCAATTTTGGGGCAATAGCCCAAGTTTTGTTGTATAAAGATGTAAAGTCTTGACAAATTGTGGTCGCGGAGTGCGTAGATAGTTAAAGAATCATAAAGGGTTTTACCCTTCATTATGTAAGTCAAGTCATCTTTTTGAGGATCTACCCATGGTCCGCGGGCCATGGGATTGTATAAATATGTGTATCTTGGAGAGTCTAAGGTAAGAAGAAAAGGACGAAGATGAATGTAATGGGTCAGTAGAAGGAAGAGCGTAGAAGTCTTAGAGTATAAGGAAGGCTCTACAGCTGTGTGTGCAGAGGCCTAGAGTAGAGTCTGCAGCTGAGTGCGCAGAACCCTGCAACTGAGTGCATAGTGAAGTCTTGAGTCTGTAAGCTGAACCAAATATTAATAAAGAAGACTATTTCATAAATTCCCATGTTTATCTCTTTAGTTCTGTTTTATATGAATGCACTTATGCTGTGATGAATGATGGGTTTATGAAATAATGATGTATTGATGCGCAAATTTACACGATTTATGTTGTTACTTGAACACAATTAATATTAACTGTTTATGCGAAGATTATCTTGTCGTATATTAAAGTTATCAAAACACTTAAGTTGATCTAAGTAATCGCTGGGTTAAGAGTAATATTTGATGCACATAAGTAGTTGAATCGTCTATTGAAGGTCCGTGAAAGATAGTCGTAGACCTTCGCGGAGGTCTAGAGGCTGAATAAAGGAGTTATATCGATAAGCCATAAAGGCTTATCGATCTACATGAAGGAAAATTTAGGGCATAAAATGACATCATATTGATCTCTGGGCGTGGAAACTTGGTTCCAACATCCCCCCATATTTCTTCGGGTGAGACTTTAGTTTGCGCTCCACAGAATGATGCCGAAAGGGCCATTAGTGTAGGGATTTGTTTGGCACAACTAACTCTGAACCTGGGTCAGGACCTACTAAGCCACAAATGATTTTGTTGCCGTGACTAGGATATGCATAAAGAGATGTGTGATGTCACATCGCTGGAATCCAACAAAGAAAGAAATTGAGAAGTGGTTGGATAGAAATATCCACAAATTCACGACGCAAGAAAGAAAAAACCTGTGCCTGACAAAAGAAAAGTGGTTGGACAGATACTTATACACAGAGATACATGAGATCTTCTTCTGCACCTTCTCGATCTAACTATACGAGTGGATCGCTAAATTAGTAGACGACCAAGGAAGGTGGAGGCTTGAAGGTCCAATAGTGTGGACCTTGGAGCTAGTGCAAGGTGAGAAGCCTTCGAAGAAAAGATCGTGCGCTCTGTCGATCACTGGATTGATCAAGTCATAGGAGGATTTGTGACAGAATTCGTGGTCGATACCTTAGTCAACTACAATGAAGCAGAGCGCGCTTTTTCAAAGGACCTTGAGGTAAGTATTTGAAATCTTTGAATACTTGGATTAAAATGCTCTTGTGTGAAAAGTGGGTTATGCCACTGCCTTGATGTTTGGATCTACGCGAAGTGCATGATTATTTAGAAATCAGGAGAGAGGAGTTCCTGAATACAACCCATTGATAGAACCTCCTTTGAGCGACGACGAGGGAGTGGTACAGGCCTCACCGTGAAGCACTGTACAGTTGATAAAGCAAGTTTTTTCGCGAATACCTCATCCGCCCACACCACCTCCACCTTCACCTCCACAACATACACCTTCGACCACACTACCACCACCTCCACCACCATTCAACATGCCAAATACGATGAAGCTACTTGTTTTCAAGGGCTTGGGAAGTGAGGACCCGTATCAGTTTTGGTTCATTGTGAAGGCTATATGGACGACACATAATATTATAGATGATCATATAAAGAAGGAACAATTGGTTACCACTTTATAATATCACGCGTTGATGTGGTACATTAAGTACTACATGGATAACCCATTGGCATCGTTAGCGAACACTCAGACTACTTTGAACAAGGAAATCAGTAGACCTAAGTCTGAATTGCAATGAGTTGTTGGATTCAAGGAAATCATGATGAGGATTGGCGAAACTCCCTGGGAGCTGGATTAGAGAGTGAAGTGTGGAATCCACAAAGCCAATATGAATCTCACAGATAGTCAGCACCATGATTGGTTTATAGCCACGCTCCTACCTCACTTGAGGATTGCTTTGTCACAACAAAAGATAGGGACTCAGGCAAAAGCATTGGAGATCGTAATGAGGTTACTTGAGACCCCTATCCAGGATGCGACGTTGGGAGCTCAATAGATTCATGTAGAGTTGCAGAACCTCTGCTTGGAGTTGCAGAGCTTGAAGAAGGAAAAAGCGGCTCGGCTAGAGGTGTGCGAAGAAGTTTGGTGCCTAAAATGTAAAAACCAGGGGCTTGATAAGGATCATTGCCTTGTTTTAGCAAATTATATGGCAGGGGGAGGGCCCATGCCTCTGAGGTAGGGAGCCCCAACAGGACCAAGTACACGACCCACACTGTGGTGCGCTATTTTTCAAGTAGCATGAAAACATGTAACAAACAATTTCCACTTGCTGCAAAAATTTTTGGAGGCACCCCAACAATTATTTTGTAATTTTTGTAAATCGGTGGGCCACGATGAGTGTAACTGTAGTAGCTATGAGTTAATGATGGAGAGAACACCCACATATTGAATGCATATAGAAACTCAGCCTCCAGATCAAGGTGCTGGAGGAGCGCACAGAGGATATCAGGGGTGCAGATGAGGTCGAGGAGGAGGGGGACCCAGTAGAGGTTGAGGAGAAGTTATTTGCTACAATTGCGGAGTGCAAGGACACTACGCATGGGAATGTATGAACCAGACTCACCCATCTTGCCGATACTGTACTCAGTTTGACCACTCGATAGAAGAATGCCCTATACTGATAGTTGAGATGCAGGAGAAGAGGGTGCAACCTCAGCAGCCCACCTGGAATTTACATATGATGAGGGACAAGCCCCACGAGGAGGATCCCAATGTGAATATTGTGTTGTGAAGCAGAATGATGAATGGTGATGATAAATGAAAGTAGCCTGAAGAAAGTGAGTGGGTTTGCAAGGCTTAAGAAAAAGAAGTTGGGTTTAACCTGGAGTGCACGAAGGAAACGTTCATGGAAGTAAGGAAAAGCTTCGCTGAGGCCTATACTTCAAGAAGTCAAGAAAAACTATCTGAAGAAGTTTACCACTCCATGCTTACCACTTTCTTGGAGACTTGTATGAAGATGTTGCACAACAACAAGGCGGTGAAGGGGCTACAAGAACTAATAAATAAGTGTGCGGGTAAGGAAGGTGCTCTTGAATGACATCACGTAGTGAGAAAGATAGGCAAGCACAAGGCGAGAATAGGGCACGAGATGAGGCTTACCACGCAAATAAGAGAGTATGAAATGGATTAGACTATTCTCGATTTGGGGTCGGATGCGAATGTTTTGCCTAAACAGACATGGGAAAGAAGAGGGAGACCTACGTTGCAATGGTTCCCAATTCAGCTGAGGATGGAAAATCAACAAAAGATTCTCCCTATGGGGAGATTGCATGGAGTGACCGTAGATATAGAAGGAGCAAGTGCATTGGCCGATTTTGAAGTAATAGAGATTATTGATGACAGCAATCCATACCTTGCACTCCTGTGAATTGATTGGGCCATTGATATGAATGGGGTAATCAATTTAAAGAAACGAACGATGTTGTTTGAAAGGAAATCACTTCGCGTAGTAGTCCCATTGGACCCTGTAGAAGGACCGCGCTGCACTGAATCGGTCCGCGATTATGAGGAAAGCGATGATGATTTGGATCAAATCTATATGGTAACAATGTGACATCAAGATTGGGTTAATCTGAAAGCCGATGTATGAATTGCATGGGATCAAAAAAGCTCCTGTATGTTAGATTCAGATGAAGAATTGGAGCACTGGTAGAATAGGTTGCATAAAGTATCTATGCTGCGCTATAATATGATGACTAAATCGCTGCGCTGTGTATCATCCGAGGTAAGAAGTTTTCCTTACTATGATGGTCTAACTGATGTAGACAAATTTATGGATGCATTTGAAAGGGAAGTACCAGAGAAGCACATCACTTCCAAGCGTTGGATTTGGCGCTGCGCGCTACGCCTACACGATGGTGGGGTATGCATAAAGACAGTTTTGACGAATGGTGTGAGTACGAAAGAATGATGAGATTGTGGTTTGGTTGCTTGAAAGTTCGGCTAGCTGAAAAATACGATGGGAGAAATGATCCACGTGATCATTTAGAAAAATGGACTAAGGTTTATGGAACAGAGCCACAACCAGAGTGGGTGCATATTTTCTGTCACACTTTGGACATCGTTCCTATGAAATAGTACCTGGAAACAGAGCTTCGCCATGGTACCACATAGTGGGACATCTTAAGAGAAGGATTTTTGATGACCTTTATCTTTGAGGATGGGTTCGAAAACATCGACGAAGCACTGGAGGAGTTTAAGGTAGCAATCTTCAGAATATTGCAGGATCCTTTAGACTTGAATCACCCATATTGGATTACCCAGCTGCACCATGCGCTGGGATGCTACAATGTGACTATTGAAGAAGATGATGAGGATCCAAGGAATATTAACATCCTAGAGGCAGAGGGCCACTGCGAAGTTGAGGGACCACAGATAGAGAATCTAGACATCACCGCACCATTGAAGACTAGACAAGTGAACATTGGCACAGAAGCGGAGCCAAAATTTGTGAATATTGGAGATTACCGGGATGATGCCATAGTAGACAAGGTCATTGAGTTTCTTCGCGAATACCAGGATTTGTTCCCTACCAAATTTTCAGACCTGAAAGGTATCATAGGAGACTTGGGCATGATGAATATTACCTTGAAGCCGGACGCAAAGCCAATCAAGTAGAGGCCATACCGTCTTAATCCAAAGTATAAAGAAAAGGTCCACTTGGAGTTGGACAAGTTACTTGCAGCAGGTATTATTGATCCAATGGATGAATCTGATTGGGTGAGTCCAATGGTAATTCAATAAAAGAAGCAGAAAGATGAAATAAGAATTTGCGTAGATCTCAGGAAGCTTAACGATGCTTGCATTCATGACCCTTTTCCAACTCCTTTCATAGATGAGGTACTGGATAATGTTGGAGGGAAGGAGGCCTATTCATTCACTGATGGGTTCTCTAGATACCATTAGATTAAGATCGTGCTGGAAGACAGGAGTAAGACCACCTTCGTGACAGAGTGGGGATGTTTCCTGTATAAAGTGATGCCTTTTGGACTTAAGAATGCACCGACGATCTTCTCGTGTGTAGTCATCGCAGTGTTCAAATAATTCATTCACAAGTTCTTGGAGGTATATTTTGATGATTGGACAGTGTTTGGGCTAGTAAAGCGCCATGTAGCCAGTGTGCGCTTGATGTTGGATACATGCCAAAGGTATAAAATTGTGCTAAACTTGAAGAAATTCTTTTTCTGCGTCCCTTTTAGAATCTTGTTGGGTCATGTGGTATGTAGGCAAGGACTTGTGGTGGAACTTGCTAAGATCACAATAATAATTAATTTGGAGGCACCAAGAAGTGTTAAACAGCTATGCGCAATACTGGGCCACACTGGGTACTATCAGAAGTTCATTAAAAGTTATGCCTAGATTACCACACCTATGGAGAAACTGCTAAAAAGGACGCTACATTCTGTTGGGATGATGAATGTTAGTGGAGCCTGGATGTACTGAAGGAGAAAATGGTCATCGCACCGATCCTATTATTCCCAAATTGGAAGAAGGAATTTCATGTACATGTGGATGCTTCATGTATTGCATTAGGAGTAGTGCTAACACAGGCTGGTGAAGGATAATTGGATCACCCTATAGAATTTTCGATAAGGAAGTTGTTTAAGGCTGAAAAGAATTACTCGGCAACCGAGCACAAAGGGTTGGCTATGGTGTATGCACTCTAGAAGTTCAGACATTACCTGCTAGGCGGACATTTCAAGATGTACATAGACCATTCTGCATTGAAATATTTAGTTAATAAGCCTGTCTTGGGGGGGGGAGGGATATGCAGATGGCTGTTGTTTTTTCAGGAGTATGATTTCGAGGCGATTGTGAAGCCAGGAAGGTTGAACGCTGGGCTAGACCATCTATAGGACATTGAAACTAGAGAGGATCCTACCAATTTGGAGGAAGGGATGCCTAACACATAGCTCTTCACTGTGCATGTAACAGATAATCACTTTGTGGACATTATCCACTTTTTGACTACGGGGACGGCTCCAGAAGGATACAATAGTCAACAAAAGAAAGAATTGGTGGTGCGCACAACATGATTTTCGGTAATTGCAAGATATTTGTATAAGATGGGATCAGATGAGATACTTAGATGTTATGTGCCTAATTTTGAACGGAACAGTATCCTCGCTGAAGCTCATGGAGGAGTTGTGGGAGGGAATTATGCAGGAAAAGAAACAGTGCAAAATATTCTATGCGCTGGATTGTGGTGGCTGAAACTGCATAAGGATTCTAAAGCATATTGTAGGGCATGCGACGCATGTCAGAGAGTGGGCAGGTCATTATGGAGGGATGAGCCGCTTTTGAATTCGCAGGTGTCATTGCAGCCATTTGAAAAATGGGTGATTGATTTTGTAGGACCAATTCAACCTCCAGGAAAGAAGACAGGTGTGCGGTATATCATCACTGCGACTGAATATTTGACCAGATGGGTGGAGGTGCAGCCCTTGAAACACTGTATCGAGGCAACAACAACAAAATTCTTGTTTGAATATGTATTGACCAAGTTTGGTTACCTGAAGGTTTTGATGGGTGATTGCGGAACACATTTTCTCATTGAAATAATCAGTGCGTTGACATAAGAGTTCTGGGTTTATCTCCAGAAGAGTACGTTGTATCATCCTCAGGCAAATGGCATGGTCGAGGCTTTTAACAAGATATTGGAGAATGCACTGATGAAGGTTTGCAACGCGCAACGGAATGATTGGGACGTGCACATACCAACAATGTTATGGGCATATAGAACTACTTGCCAAAAGCTTACTGGTCAAACACCTTTTCGGTTGGTCTATGGTGTGGAAGCTGTAATGCCTATGGAGTATATTATGCCTAGTCTACGCTTAGTGGCTTTCATTGGAATGGTGGACTGTGGAGCCTTAGAAGGTCGGGTCATGCAACTAATGGAGGTCGAGGAAGATAGGTTTTTGGCTGGATTCCATCAGCATGTTTAGAAGGAACATGAAAAATCTTGGCACGATCGGCACATCAAACTGTGCACCTTCAAGGTAAATGATTTGGTTTTATTATATGACAGTAAGTTTGATAAGTTTCTAGGAAAATTTCAAATGCACTCACTGGGGCCATATGTTATCAAAGAGATTACAGATGGTTAAGCAGTTCAGCTCGCTAAGTTGAATGGGGATCCATTTCTGGGAAGGGTAAATGGAAGCCAATTGAAGCCATACATTGGGGATTTGGCCCAATGACTACATGACAGTAACATTGTCTTAGCGCTCTAGGAAGCTGCAAGAAGGCGCGAGACTATAAACTACACTTCTTGGTTTATAGAGCTACGCGATAGGGGTGTTGCGCAAAAACAAATGATGTCATAGTACTAGAAGAAACATGAAGGGAGCTGTGCTATTGGAGGAGAGGCCGTGCAACACAGCGAGAAAGTAACTGTTACAGTCACTGTTCATGATTTGACTGCTAGGAGAAGGTTAAGAGGAGTGTGAGGGGGGGGTGGCATTTAAGGCTGAAATATTTGGAGATCTGCCACCAAATCAACATTTATGAATGGATTTTGGGGGAAATGGTCAAATTTGAATTCGAATTCGCCTATAAATTATACGTGGTTGTCCAGCAAAAAACACTTTGCATCCTTAGAATTTCTGTGTTGAGCTGTCAACTATTTATGAGTCCTTAGTTTTTTGTTGATTTAGTCACTACTTCTTTATTTGATAAGTTATCCGAGGATACCCAACGGTTTATTCTTAGCAAGATGTTCAAATCAGGAGAAATGATTAGTATTAGAGGGGCTGTCGCCTCTAAGGGAGCTGCTCTAGAGGTAATGAGCAGGGAGGCTCTAGCTATTGTGCCTATGGTGCCGAGGTCGCTTAGGCCAAAGCCTACACCAGTAAGGGAAGTGCCCAAACCTAAGAAGGACAACCAGAAGAAGCCCATTCCGGTGTGCGAGTCACTGAGGAAGCATGTTACTACACAAGCCCAAAAGAAATAAAAACTGAGCATTAAGGATAAGGGGAAAGTGGTGGATTTGGAGGCTGAGGAGGGCGCGGAGGACATAGACACTTAGAGAGTGGATCCTATCTCCAAGTTCCCAGATTATATCCCTACACGCAAGGGAAAAGTGAAGGTCACTAAGGACCAAAATGCAGGAAAATTTCTCCTCAATACACCCCTGTTACCGGAGAATATCACTTTTGAAGGTCCGCGCTTGGTGCGTATTTGCCATCTCAAGCTGGAAGACTGGGATCCAGCAGACCACGAGAGGTTCCCCCACTTGGCCATAAAAATTTACATGAAGAGGGTCTTTTATAAGGAATCAGGTGTCACCACGTTGGAGCCTGTGGAGTGGATTCGAAGAGTGAATCAGTCGGGGTTGCTGAACCTGTTATGGGTGCCCCACTACCACCACTCCAACATCAACCTCATTGTGATCAAGAAGTTGGTTACCCTGATGCATGATGATTGTTTGTGGTTGAGCATGCTGATCCCCATTATTGATATGCTGATCCATTGGATCATGTTGTTGCTACACTTAGGGTTGAATCCGGCCAAGTAGTTTGGTGGAAAGATGAGTGAGTGTGACCTCACTGAAAATATGAAGGACAAGCTCAAATTAGTGAAGAAGCCATGCGGGTACTCGATCACCTCTATCATTGACCCCACGGTGTAGATTTCCACACATATCCTTGCAGGCAAAGTCATGAGAAAATGCGACATGGACAAGGTTCTGACACCAGTGATTTCTTTAGCTGCCCAGTGTACGGAGGGCATGCAGTTTAACTGGGCGCACTACCTTTGTAGTGATTTCCTTGTGAACTCTCAAGAAGAGCAGGATGAGTATAAAACATTCCACTATTCATGGTTGTTACTCTCCATTGTGCTCATCACTTGGGATCTGCCAGAGGACAGTCAGTTTCCTCCCGTGGATAAGGATTTGCCGGAGGCTACACAGTTTGCATCCCTTTGGGCAACAAAGGATGTTGTAGGCGTCACAGATACCAAAATCTTCTGGGTACTGATGGAGGCGAGCGTTTGCATGGACATAAACCAGAAGCCACAGTTTTGACCAATGGTGTTTGAACAACTCTCGCAGTACGCTGAGTTCAAAGTAGATTTCCACCATGTCTACATTAGAGCGTGGAAGGATCCGCAACAGAAATGGTTTGACCTCCCTTACTTGGCCACAAATGACATTATTTAAGAAACAATTAAGTGCTCACTGACAGATTGGAATTCTGCATCTGATCTAGCCGTAGGCACCAACAAGTCCGTGAAGAAGAAAAAGAAGGAAGCGACCAAGTAGAAGGTTTAGCAACTGGCTGAGAAGAGGAGAAAAGAGATCGAGGAGAAGCCCTGGGTGGAAGCAGAGCATGTCGCAAAGCAGTAGGCTTAACAGGAAGAGCGTGACTCCGAGCACAGTGGTAAGTCTCCTTCACCCCAAACAGAGGAGGAGCAACAGTTAGAGTAGGGCAGCGGTGGTCAGGAGGGGCAGAGCACTCCGTTCTGGATCAAATGGTTCATGGAGCAAGGAAAGGAAGGGCAGTGGAAGAAATAAAAAGTGACCAAGCCATCGCTGGATCCAATCACTTTGACTGATGGTGACCCTGATGAGATTGGCGACAAGGTACGCGATACCACCATAGAACTATTGCATCAGTTCAAGCAGAAACAACAACAGGCGCTAAGTACCATCCAGAAGGATATTCGCGAGCTGTAGATTTAGACGAATAGGATCCAGGTATGCGCAGTGCAAATCAACATTGCATCAACAAGTTTGGCACCGGGGACCACTCAGGCAACAGAGATGGTTTGATCATTGGATCTCCGGGCAGTCGCGCTACCAGCCGGAGCTTGGAGAGTGGAGGTGGTCGATGATAAAGTCATCTTGAGTTCTTTGAAGAACATCGGCCTCAACCTTGCTGCGCCCCTGAATGAGTATCTTCACATGATACAAGCAAGTGTGATAGCAGAGTTCAGAGCTCGAGAGCAGCGTGCGCTCAACCTCATCAGTGAGTATTGGGTGAATAATGAAAAAATGTTCATTGAGAAGATAGAGGTGGTAAAGGCCAAGGACACAATCCAAGTGCAAAGTGCTTAGCTGGCGACTGTAGTGGCAGAGGCATGTAGAAAGGTGTCAAAACTGCATATCTTGGAGGACACATCGTTGGAGGCAAAGATTAGAAAGATGGCTGCGGGCGTGCGTGACACCAAGACGTAAGTGGCTAGAGTTCATTCAAGCTGAATCTTAACATCACAGGATTGGAGTTGAAGTCACAGCCTTCAACCCTGCTAGAGGTACGGGAACAATGTGAAGACGCTGTGAAAGACAGAGTCGTGTCAGTGGATTCCGCAGTCGGGGACTGCACCGCGCTATTTGAGCAAGCCATGGAGGTAGTAATGACTCTATAGGAAGATCCCAACCTGCAGAGATTGAATACATAAGTTCGCAAGCTCCAACAACAATATGATGAAGTGAGGGCAACGACGTGCACTGTTGCTACAGCACAACGCCTTGCTAAGCTGCAGGAGGCAAAACAACTACTTACATAGGTGGAAGCAGCGCAGAAGAAAGAGGTAGTCCTCAAGGACAGATTGGGGCTTGGTTGGCTGAGGCTTACATTGTCTTCACCAACATTCAGGAGAAATTGGCGAACTTGCAGAGTACACAGTAGAAAATCAAGAAGGATAGTGCAGGACCAACCACAGAGCAATGGGTAGAGCAGATCAAGCAAGTAGCCACATAGAGCACGAATGAAGTAGCAGTTGTAGAAGTGGAGCTGGGGGATCTTCACAGTAAGATCTCTGTGCCAGCAGAGTGACTTGAGGGCGAGTCATGATCTTTGTATTGGGGGCCTGTTGGGATGGGGTCCCCAAGGGTCAATTTTGGGGCAAAAGCCCAAGTTTTGTTGTATAAAGATGTAAAGTCTATGCAAATTGTGGTCATGGAGCACATACATAGTTAAAGAATCATAAAGGGTTTTACATAACCATCTCTCCTACACTAAATATTCCATAAACTAACAAATCTTTCTTCATAACCATCTCTCCTCATAAACATCAAGAAACTACACTAACTAACATAATATCGTTAGATTAAAAATGAATTTTTAAATATCTACAATAATGAATAAACTATTATATGAAATACAATGTTAACTAAATAATTTTCCAAAAAAATAAAATAAAATAATAATAATAATTAAACACAATTTAAATAGGTCTCAGGATTATACACATTATTACAGATTAAATTAATTAATACAAATATTTCGCCGACTAAAATTTCCAAAATATTTTCTCGTCAACACATATAAATCATTAGCTCCGCTACAGTAAATCTTCTCAAGATATTAAGTGTTCCCCCTGATGATGGACTCACTTTGAAGTCTGAAACATTGGTTCTGCCTTAGTAGAACATGGGTGTTCTTCCTCACACCACATCTGCATTGAAGAAGCCAAACTCATCATTAAAGAAGACCACCATTTAAAAAGGAAAATTAATGAAGCTATATAAATTGAAAAAAGACAAAACAACATGAATCGAGATGATGGCTTAAAAATAAGCAATACCTGGAAACCTTTATTAACAAAACCTTGCAGATCCTAAATCCAACTATCTTACTAGTATCATTACATTCTAAATATTGACAAGTCACATTATTTATTAAAAACAATCAACAATGATAATATCATTTACTAAAACATACTCCTACACTAATTAGTTACATTAATAAACTTATCAACTTATACTTACCTCCCATTACACCTTATAATCATCAATATGATACATAATCTTGATAAGCAATAACAAAATCATTAGATTACACACTAAACATTTAAATAATTAAAAATAATAATTCCTCACCAAAAACATAAACTAATTAATAATAAACATACAAGATACCTCATACAATAATAATTTTATTTAACTAATCTTAAATCAATTCTTTTCATACACCTCGTAAACACTAAATATTCAATAAACTAACAAATCTTTCTTCATAACCATCTCTCCTCATAAACATCAAGAAACTACACAAACTAACATAATATCGTTAGATTAAAAATGAATTTTTAAATATCTACAATAATGAATAAACCATTATATGATATACAATGTTAACTAAATAAGTTTAAAAAAAATAAAAAACAAAAATTAATCAATTAATTAAACACAATTTAAATGGGTATCAGGATTATACACATTATTACAGATTAAATTAATTAATAGAAATATTTAGCCGACTAAAATTTCCAAAAGATTTTCTCGTCAACACATATAAATCATTAGCTCTTCTACATTAAATCTTCTCAAGATATTAAATGTTCCCCCTGATGATGGACTCACTTTGAAGTTCGAAATGTTGGGTAAAAAAACTCCTTCACAGGTCATTCCACACTCTTTGAAGGGTTTTACCCTTTGTTATGTAAGTCAAGTTGGATTTTTGAGGATCTACCCATGGTCCGTGGACCATGGGATTATATAACTAGGTGTGTCTTAGAGAGTTTAAGGCGGGAAGAAAAGGATGAAGATGAATGTAATGGGTCAGTAGAAGGAAGAGTGTAAAAGTATTAGAGCAGAAGGAAGGCTCTGTAGCTGTGTGTGCAGAGGCCTAGAGTAGAGTCTGCAACTGAGTACGCGGACCCCTGTAGCTAAGTGCACTGGGAAGTCATGAGTTTGTACGCTGAACCAAATATTAATAAAGAAGATTATTGCAAATATTCCCATGTTTATCTCTTTACTTCTATTTTATATGAATGTGCTTATGCTGTGATGAATGATGGGTTAATGAAATAATGATGTATTGATGCATGACTTTACACATTTTATGTTGTTACTTGAATGCAATTAATATTAACTATTTATGCAAAGATTATCTTGTTGTATGTTAAAGTTATCGAGCACTTAAGGCGATCTAAGTAATTACTGGGTTAAGAGTAATCTTTGATGCACGTAAGTAGTTGAATCGTCTTTACAGGGTTCGCGAAAGACAGTTGTAGACCTTCGCGGGGGTCTAGAGGCTGACTAAAGGAGTTATATCGATAAGCCATAAAGGCTTATCGATCTACGCGAAGGTAGATTTTAGGCATAAAATGACACCACGTTGATCTCTAGGTGCAGAAACTTGGTTCCAACATCCCCCCATACTGCTTCAGGTGAGACTTTAGTCTGCGCTCCACAGACTGATGCCAAAAGGGCCAGTAGTGTAGGGATTTATTTGGCGCAACTAACTCTGAACCTAGGTCAGGACCCACTAAGCCAACATTCACCTACATCTTGGATGCAATATGTGCCCGTCAGGAGTTCCTAGGCTTGAAGTGAGCATGGACATTGGTGGAGACCTCTGTGAGCACTTATTGTAAGATGTTGTCCGAATGTAGCTTCAGAGGAGTTATTACATAGTTGTCCGATCATTTTTCACCCCAGTTTACAAGATGGTATTTGAACAGGATCCACTCTGCATGTTGAAGGAAGAAATGGAGGAACTGATCGACATAGCTGGTTGGTATGCCTCACCATCTGACACCTTCATACGGATTTACAACAAGGAGAAACCTTGACATGTTCTACCGAAGTTTGCCTTGGACAAACTTGTCATGCAGGAAGTATCATATCACATCTTCGTAGGATTATTAGCTAGGCTGCACCAAAAGAAGAAGGCACCTGGGCCCGCACTTTGGTTGCACATCGGGTTATACGAGATACAAAGTTTCAAGCATGTAGATGTCAAGGCAAAGGAGATGAAGAAATATCCGCTCGATGCCTGAAGTTACAATCCGTATGACCTGCATTGTCTTGTGAAAGACCACTGCACGAGAGTACAGTTTAATTGGATCCATGGGGCATGTCATTAGGTGGAGGAAAACCCATGGAGATATTGTTACAACTTCTCCAAACTCAATTAACTAGTCGACGTCACTGTGGAATGGGTAGCGAAGCAGCATGAAGTAGCATCCTGGAGAGCACCAAAAGCAGCAGCAACAGAGGTAAACATACCATTGTGTGAAAAGGGTAAGAGGAAGATTGTCGACATCATGGAGGAAGAGCAAAGCTGCAAGTTCTAAGCAGACCCACTTGTGCAAAAAGTAGCTTTGGCAATAGAGGCAAAGAGGCAACAACACGACAAGAGAAATGTGTAAAGGCAGAGAGAGAAATGGAGAATGGAGGAAATAGAGAAGAAGTTGCATGAGCTGAAGGAGAAACTCTGGAAGGAACAGGAGCTGCACAGATAGGAGAAGGAAGCACAACAGGAACATGTACAACAGGGGGTGCAACTTATACAGATAGATGAAACTGTGCCCGTACAGGTAGTAGACTCATCAGAATAGTTAGCATTAGGTAAACAAGGTGAACAATCGCAGGAGCAGGACTTCGCTCAGGAGATAGAGGAAGCACTTGAACAAATGGATACGAATATGGAGCAACAGGGGTTAGAGAAAGACATCGACCTCATGCCTCACCACTAAGAGGTCAACCCACCAACTTCATCACATATAGAAGAGGAGCAAGTCCCAAGAGACCAAGGAGACACTGAGATCCTTAGAGATCAACTGGAGGAGAGATGCACAACATATCATTCGATGAGTGTCAACATAGAGTTGTGCAATCTCATAGAGTGTCGACTCCGGATGATCATACATCTCCTGTGCAGTTTGAGGAATGAGTGATCATGTCTTACGTGCGCAAACATCCAACAACATTGGCTGATGCTACCAGAGCATATGTCGAAGCCACTAGCTCTAGTGTTCTCTTCCAGATATCTGAGAATGGACGAATGGCTAAGGAGCTACAGACAGCAAAGCAAGGAGGAGAGTTGGTTACAGCATCCACCCGAGCAAAATTGAAGAAGGCAATACTAGATGAAGTATTGTCCCTTGATACAATCATGCATGCGTTGTATTTCAAGTTTGGTACCTTGCATAAGGCAGTTTTCCATCTCAATGATTGGCAACAGTGATGTGCTAGGAGAGCATGTATCTTGTCAAACGTGCATGCTACTATTGATTACATGAAAACGTGGAAAATGAGATACAAGGGAGGCCCACTACACTTTCCTAAGATGATGAAGCCTAGAGTGGTTGAGTTGAAGGCACACATCTGGAGTCAGATTCGGAACTATGAAGATCTCCTGCAGCTCATCACTAGTCTACAAGCTTCCCGTGCACGAGTATTCGAGAGTATGGATGTTGTTGTACACGCACATGCGCTCCCGTCTATTGGGACACTTACCCAGGTGAAGACAAAGGCACAAGTCCGACTAGAGCTTGACTCGTACTTTGACGAGTTGAAGCACATAACCACCAGCCTAGACTTGGTGTTCAGTGCAGACACCATGCACAAGTATGTTGTTGGTCCGACCACACTTAAGACAATGATGTGCATGATATCAGATGAGTTGGGCAAAGGAGCTTGAGCAGTGTACCCAGATTCTATGGAGGAAAGAGTTCGTTTCCAAAAATATGTAACCTTAGAGTACACGAACACCATCATGGACTACCAAGCTTGGCATCAGTTCGCTACTATTAACCACCATGAGGAAGTCGAATAGTTGGTCTTTCAACAGTTGTCTGAATCATAGTGATGTCTTGCATGGATTTCTCAACCCTATTTTGTCCCACATGGGTACATGTGTAGATTGTATGTAATGTCTTGTCAAGTGTAAGTTCAAGTGTCGATATTTGGATGTAAAAATCATAGAGTAGATGAAGAGTCATGAGGGTAGTTGAACTGTCACAAAGGGAAATGTCAAGGGCCACCCCACCCTTTTCTATATATAGTCCCTCATAACTCATTGTATAGGCTTTTGGTTAGCCAAGATTTTGATATGAGTATCTAAGAGAGAGCTTAGACAATATTGTAATGAGCCTTGGCTTCTCCACTACATAGAGCTAGTATATCTCTTTGGTGGAGCAGGCGACAGTGACTGTAATGTTCTGATGTCGAAACTAGTGGTTGAACATGGATGTATTGTATGACTGGAACTTACACTTCTTAATATAACAGAGCCAACACGTTTCATGCATATGTCGTATTGTATTTCAGCTATCTTGTTTACTCTAAATGATATATGTATCTGTTTGCTTACGCATGCATGTGTAGCTATTTTCTGTATATGTATGTATGAATCTTTCTGAAATGTGCTGTTGGTTTAACCATCATTTTGGATTGCTAGCTTACTTTCCTTCCATGTTGTGATGCATCTTTTCTCGTGTGTTCCCTTCTTAACTCCGTGCTATCACATGTTTCCAAGGGGCACACTCACCTCACCCTCAGTGTGTTAGAACCACTCATGCACCTTCCTTGAGTTATTGCATATTTCACACCCTTGCTACTAACAGGGACATATTACTTGCCTCTATGCGAAATTGTGGTAAAGGTGATATTGTACGACCCACTGCTGGGACTCCTACACCAAACAGTCTGAGGTCTAATTGAGACTTCTTACCAGAGAGATCCCTTGACATGTTGGCGAGTCCAACACCGTCAACATTTCGGGCGCTAGAAGGAGGGCCATATGAAAAGTTATGTCCTCTCATCCTATTTTGAACCTTTGCACATTTGTAATGGAGTCTTGCACACTCAACCCTCCACAATTTTTTTCACATGTCGAACCTCTCCACATCACGAGGGAGTTCTTTAATATGTTGTCTAAATACACGTATGATGGTGAAGGTGAAGTTGCTTGGTCTGCATTCTGACATGACTTCCTTGCCATGTTTGACAAGGAAGATGGATGTTCTGACGAACAGGCCAGTTCATTGCTCTCATACACACTTTGCGAATCCCCACTAAGGTGGCTGTGCAGCCTATCGGCTAGCAACATGGACACACTTGAGCACTTCTGTGTTCTCATTGAAGATACTTTCCATCATTTTGATCTGAAACATCTTGACCACAAACTGTTACAACAACAGAAGGCTTCGCATGAATTTCCTAATGATTTTTGGCCGCGCTTCTGTGTTTTTCAGTTTCAAGCTCTGAAAAGCCAGATGAAGTTTCAATATCTTGTTGACAAATTCGAGTATTGCCTTATAAAATCTATCAATCCAAAGAAGAAATATGAGCAAAAGCCTCACTCAATATATTTCAGTGATGGAGCTGCGCAATCATAGACGGATACAGTCACTATCACAAGTGACTGTCCGCAATCCCCTCATCAAACAGCGCCGCCACTATAGAGTGATGCAGGAAATCAAGCACACACATCTATTCAGTTGTCACACTCTCCCAACATCACTTTGTTTAATTTTTGTGCAGATTTGGTTGTGAGTCCATCGAGTTGTCATATGCATTTTATACCACAACCTTTTTCTTCGTACTTGGATGATCCTCTAAATGATATTGTCTTGTGTTCTTCCATTCTGGACTCTACACTTGCTGTGAATGAGGATGAAGCCATCGACGGAGTTGGTGTTGCACAACCAACATGCGCTTTCATTCATGAAGAGTACGACTGGGAGCTTGAGCATCAACACTCGGCAAAGGATGACTCCCTTCTGTCCGAGCCTCCTTCATTCTTTCCTGACATCTTTGGTGAACCTGCCATCCACGATTTCACATGTGTATCTTCATCTATAGATGCACCCATTGTTGATCACTCGCAGGACACACCGGATGTCAGTCCATCATCTGACAACAGAGAGGATAAATTGTTCATTGAAAATCCACTTGACCTTTCATCTGTCTTTTCCAGAAACATAGAGGATGAATTTGTCCGCTTCTCATCTACCCCTCTGTTTGATTTATCAGATCATGAGGATGCTGATGAAAGCATTGATTTTTCTGATCATAGCTATCGTGATCTATTTACTCCCATATTCAATCACAATCATGATTCTATCGCAGTTGATTTTCCGAAGCCACCTATTTATCATGATCTATCTGACGACGAATTCAAAACCCCACAGATTGTCGAGGCACTTCAGCTCTAGCTGATGGTTATGTCAGGCCCTCGCCATCTTGAGGTTGGTTCACTTCTGATCAGGAAATTCTTGAAACAACCAAGGCTCCTCATCACTCATCTGTATGCATTGAAGATCAATCTCACACATAGATCATGCTTCCTCCACTCGAACTTCACGATCCCATTGCTCATGCATTGGAGGAATCTTACATTGTAAGCACACATGCACGACACAAGTTGTCTTTGTTTCTTTCGTTTGCATGCATGTCACAGTCAAGAGTATGCGTATGCTTAACAGTTTCACGAAGTGTCACACAACACTGTGATAAGTCCATGGACTACACGTTAAGTAATTTCACTCACTTATGTCCTGTGGACACTTTTAAACATGAAGTGTGTTTGTATTCATTTTTATATCTTTCTTGTTTCCTGGTTCGCACAACCGGTTTGCTCGCAGACCAAGCCTTCACCAACATGGGTCAACCAATGCACTGGTGGCTGCATTGGAAATATCACTTCACGTGATCAGGCCCATGCACTGTTAGCTTAGGAGTAGGTGTAGTGTTTTCTTTTAGTTTTTTTTCTTGCATGGATGTTTGCTTTCTTGCTTTGCATGTTTGTTTATCTGCTTGCTTGTTTTCTTACTCACTATTCTTTCACATTTACTTTTGCTTCTGCTTTGCTTTGTTGTTTGTTTGCTTATTTTTGTTTGTAGGTTAGTTTCACATGAAACCGTGTGTGACTCTTCAAACAAGCTGGGTAAAGTACAAAAGGCCTTGTGCAGCGATCACTACTTGGTTATCTGTCATCCTGCCTCTGTGTGAAGAACTTGTTACTTTTGGTCCATGATACACTGATGGAAAATAAGTACTGTTCGAAGTGAACCTTGGTGAAAACGCAATGCTTGCGCGCTAACTAGTGTCACCTACTCTAGTCGGTTGTTTTTGGATTAACCCTTGGCAGCTCAGTCAAGTAGAATAAGGTGAGGGGGAAAACCTTAACAAGAACGTTAGAGGTATATAATAAAATACTTCTATGAAGGAAAAACCTCTTCTGCTCTCAATAAGCTGGGATCCCTCTTTCGCCTCTGAAATGAATAAGTGCTATGCATAGTATTGAAAATGAAAAAAATGAAAAGTGAAAAATTTCGAAAAATGAAAAATGAATAAGGAGAAAGAAGAGAAAGGATTCCTGTGCAGAGAGGTGATGCAAGTAACTCCGTCAGGGTAATGACCAGGCTCACTAGCAATGGAGCGATGCTTGTGTTCCTACGAACTCCACCAGGGTACTGTCCAAGCCTACTAACAATGGAGCAACAATAGAGATGAAACTAAGACTGTGACCACTATAATGCTTGTGCACCAATATACCCCTAAACCCTAATCGAAAAAATAGTGTTGGCTTGGCTTGGAATGTGTGTCAACCAACCAAGAGCTTGGCAGATGCTACATATTACAATCAAGCAAGTGTGGAAACCAAAATGAACTAAGAATTGAACAATACTTCCGAAGGTGTTAGACTTGATTTTCACAAACAAGGTCCATTCAGAGAGTTGGAGTTCTACCAGTGTCTCGCCAAGTGTTGTAGCAGACACCCTGCAAAATTTTTCCTTAGCTTTGTTTTGGAGCCTCCCTACCAACCTTCCTCATTAGCATGTCTTGCCTCGTGAAGTACACAAGCTTGAGTGATTTTCTCTCAGACTGCCAACCTATGCATGATGGTTTGTTGCATCCACTTCACAGGCTACTTGTCCTGACTTGGTCCAGCTATAGGCTGAGAAAATCCCTCAAGAAATTGTGTAATTCTAGAGGGGAACCAACCTTCCCTCCAAAAATTGTGCAATCATGTATGACAGCCTGATGGGATCCAGAATTGCACAAATCGACCTGTCACCCTTCACTAGAAAAATTCCGTAATCTCTCCCAGAAGGATTGCTCGGCCCATAGATTTCGCAATTGTGGGCAGTAGTCAGTTGCTCAACCCAGAAATTATGCAATCCTTCTCGGCAGCCAACCCAACTCCCTCCCAAAAATGCACAAATTTTCCCCTCAGCTGAGCAAGCTGTTGCATGTGCCATTGAGTTGACTAGTTCCATCCGGGACTAAGAAAACTTGACTTGCATGCATGGGCTGCTTTTTTTCCCAGAATAGAAAAATCAACATGCAAAAAACATCCCTAGATTTGAGGGAGATATTTTTAGTAGCTGGAGGTTACATGCAAAGATCGTTTTAGAACCTTTCCTCCAAGTGTCGCTTTTTGATAGATTTGTGGCATGCGCATCATGAGCCTAAAACTTATTTATTCATAGCTTCAAAGCTCATTTCTTCACATCGATCTTGGAACTTTGACATCCCACATCACATCCAGGAGTCTTTGACACATCCAGCTCAGCTATTTCCGGGAAAGTTGGCTTGACTTGTCTTTTGTAGCATTTCTGTCTCTTTTTGGGTTTTGGCTTGTGTGAGTGTTGTTTTCTTGATTTTTGTGAACGATTGTTGTCATTTAAATGCGTACTAGCTTGTACTAGCACCATTTCAGTTTTCGTTAGCATCTCATTGCTGTCGCATGCATGAAACTATTCGACACAAACGGTCACTGATTTGGTGACTCGCTTCACCCACATGCATGTTGTTCCTTTTTCTGAATCTTTCATTCACTATTTCCATGCATTATCATTCACTCCTACTTACACTCAACATCACCATGCATTCAAATTCACATTTGCTTTCATTTTCTCGTCGGTGGGTCTTGGAAGCCTTGGCCCGGACTTTAGCTCACCAAGACAACATTGCGCAATTTTGAGAGGGAAGGCTCTATCTTCCTCTTAGAAAATGCACATTCCTGCCCAGTGACTATCCTCCAGTTTTGCATTGAGAAATTCTGAGGGATAGTGACTACTGGTCCATAAAATTGCGCAATGCAGTCATTGGCCTGCAACCATTTCTAGTTGAAATTGCATAATTCCAACAGCCATTAGGCCAGTCTGGATTGCACATTGTGCAATTCCCGTAGCCAACCTGCTTCCCAGACAACCCAGACTACCTTTTGCGCAGTTCTGTTAGCCAGTCTCCCAGCCTCCCAGGAAAAATTGCGCAATCCTTTCCAGTCAATCCCTAGGTATGTTGCATGTCGTTCCTCAAGTTTTCTTTGGTTTTAGCTGACATATTTCTTGCCATGCATGTTGCTATGTCTCTAGATCTAGAAGGTGTTCGTTTGCCTCTTAGAAATTCAGGATCAATGGCCTCCAAGAGAGCAAGATCAAAGGACACTAACGGAAGTGCAATTGGAGTAGCAGTTGAGCGAGTGCCAACAAGTTTTCCGGTCTATGAAGACACCAAGTTGATTATAGAGAAGGACATCTAGCTGAAATGGCAAGAGGTCAATGATGCATTTGTAGGCACATTTGGGGAAGACCTCAAAGATCGCCAAGTCTATGTGAACATCCACAAGTCCAACTTGTACCATATTTCATGCAAGTATCCTGTGCTCCCATGCGTGGACATGATACATTGGATCGTCTTGCACACTGATCCCGAGACGATGACATTGAGCAATGTCAACGGGACGAAGATTTATAACTTCAGGGCATAGGATTATGAACATATGTACCATATGTCGAAGCCCATGATCACCATGGAGACACCCTTCAGCATACCCAGCGATGCCAACTCTAGAGATATCCTTAAGAACTGGGTGAAGGAGCTAGCTAAATTTAGGATGGAACCCAACTAGGTCTACAAGATGAAGATACTGTGGAAGGTATATCAATACTTGATCATCTTTGCATGTCATCTGTATGGCCAAGAAAGCACGAAAACCTTCCCACATGAGTTGGGTGATCGCGTTGGACCAACTGGCTAGAGAAGGCAAAGCATGCAACTGGTCCGACATGTTGGGTCACCACCTGAAGGAACATGTAACAAGGGCTCGACAACCACCCAAAGGTATGCAAGTAGAAATCTACATGTATTCCTACATCTTGGATGCAATATGTGTCTGTCAGGAGTTCCCGAGCTTAAAGTGGGCATGGATATCAGCGGAGACCTTTGTGAACACTTATTGTAAGATTTTTTTCGAATGCAGCTTTAGAGGAGTTATCACACAACTGTCCAATAATTTTGTCATCCCGGTTTAGAAGATGATATTCGAACAAGATCCGCCTTTCATGTCTAAGGTAGCAATGGAGGCACTGATTGACATAGCTGATTGGTATGCCTCACTTGCTGTCACCTTCATACAGATGTACGATGCGGAGAAGCCTTTGCATGTTCTACTGAAGTTTTCCTTGGACAAAATCATCATGCAGGAAGTAACATATCACATCTCGGTAGGATTATCAGCTAGGATGCACAGGAAGAAGAAGACACCTTGGCCCGCACTTCCATTGCGCATCGGGTTATACAATATATAGATTTTCAAGCATGTGGATGTCGAAGAAGAGGAGATGAATAAATATCCATTTTATGCCTGAAGTTACAATCCATATGACCCGCATTGTCTTGTGAAGGACCACTGCACGAGAGTACAGTTTAACTGGATCCACGGGGCATGTCACTAGGTGGAGGAAGACCCATGGAGATATTGTTACAACTTCTCTAGACTCAATGAACCAGTCAACCTCGCTGTGGAATGGGTAGTGAAGCAGCATCCCGAAGATTACCAGAAGCAGTAGTAGTAGAGGTAAACATACCAGTGTGCAACAAGGGCAAGAGGAAGATTGTCGACAACATGGAGGAAGAAAAAAAATTCAAGTTCTGAGTAGACCAACTTGTGCAGAAAGCAACTTTGGAAACAGAGGTAAAGAGGCAACAATGCAACAAAAGAAACGTGCAAAGGCAAAGAGAGAAATGAAGATTGGAGGAAACAGAGAAGTAGTTATGTGAGTTGAAGGAGCAAGTTCAAAAGAAACAGGAGCTGTGTAGAGAGGAGAAGGAAGTGAAACATGAACAAGTACAACATGGGGCACAACTTGTACAAACGGTTGAAACTACACTTGTACAAGTAGTAGACTCATAAGAACAACTAGCATCAAGTAGATAGGGTGAACAATCGTCGGAGTAGGACTTCACTCAGGAGATAGAGCAAGAACTTGAACAAATGGATACAGATATGGAGCAATAGGAGTTTGAGCAAGACAAATACCTCATGCCTCGCCACCAAGAGGTCGACCCACTTGCTTCACCGCATACAAAAGAGGAGAAAAACCCAAGCGACCAAGGAGACACTAAGATCCTTGGAGATCAACCGGAAGGAGAGATGCACAACATCTCATTCGATGAGTCTCAACATAGAGTTGTGAAATTTCATAGACTGTTGACTCAAGATGATCATAAATCTCCTGTGCAGTTAGAGGAACGAGTGATTGTGTCTAAAGTGCGCAAACATCCAACAACATTGATTGATGCTACCAGAGCATATGCCGAAGCCACTAGCTTGAGTGTTCGCTTCCTAATAGCTGAGAACAAGTGAATGGCTAAGGAGCTACATACGACCAAGCAAGGAGGAGAATTGGTTACAACATTTGCCCAAGCATATTTGAAGAAGGAAATACTGGATGAAGTATTGTCCCTTGACACAGTCATGCAGGCGTTGTATTCCAAGTTTGGTACCATGCATAAGGCAGTTGTCCATCTCAATGGTTGGCATCAACGATGTGCTAAGAGAGAATGTATCTTGTCGAACATGCATGTTGCTATTTATTACATGAAAACATGGAAAATGAGATACAAGGGAGCCCCACTACACTTGCCTAAGATGATGAAGCCCAGAGTGGTTGAGTTGAAGTCACGCATCCGGAGTCAGATCAGGAATTATAAATATCTCTCGCAGCTGATCACTAGTCTATGAGCTTCCCATGCACAAGTATTCAAGAGTATGGATGTTGTTGTGCATGCACATACAATCCCATCTATTGGGACACTCAACCAGGTGAAGACAGAGGCACAGGTCCGATTGGAGCTTGACTCGTACTTTGATGAGTTGATGTGCATAGCCACCATCCTAGACTTGGTGATCAGTGTAGACACCATGCACAAGTATGTTTCTGGTCTGGCCGCACTTAAGAGAATGATGTGCATGATATCAGACAAGTTGGAAAGAGGATCCCAAGCAGTGTACCCAGATGCTATGGAGGCAAGAGTTCATTTCCAAAAATATGTCACCTTAGAGTACACAAACACTAGCACGGACTACTGAGCTTGGCATCAGTTTGTTACTGTCAACCACCATGAGGATGTCAAATAGTCGCCCAATGTTATGAAACCATCTCACCAAAAAGATAGAAAAGATAGATCAACGCCTTAGAAATAAGCCTCTTCGAGGGGGCAACCTCCTTTAAATTACACAAATGAACAATTCTTGGATGATACAAATGAAAAGACCTCCTTTCTATATATAGGAGTCTAAGGGGTCATAATATAATTAGAGCCAACATAACAATAATAATGTAAGGGAACAATAATAACAATAGTGGGCTTCTATGGGGCACAATAGTAATAATATGGGGACTACATGGGTACAACAATACTAATAACAATAAGGGGTTACACTAGTAGTATAGGGACCTAACATGCCCCTCTCCTTCAAAAAGTGTTGTCCTCAACACTTGAGTATTTCTTGATGCTTTTGTATAAATTCTTGTCCTCCCATGTGGAATCTTTAGCGGGTAAGTTCTTCCACTTGATGAGATACTCTGAAATTGATCTATTTCGTAGCTTTCAATTTCTTGGTTCTGTGACTGCTTCAGGTTCCAATATGATTTTTCATTCCTTGTCAAGTTCTCGCAATTCGCTTTGCACTGGGATCTTCTGCAACTTTTGAATGAGTTCCCACTCCTTTGGGCATGTGGATATATGTAAGGCCTGATGTTTGGAGGAACACTTCATGGAATCAAATAAATAGCATGACCACGATCATGAATAGGTGGGAGGCCTTTGGAAGTCTCAAATACCTTGGAATGCTTGTCCAAAACGTTTTGGAGATCTGGAGAAATACATGATTTTGATGTGGGATCCTCTAGTGAACATACTTGTGCAATTACACCCCGTTGTTATTTATTTAGAAGCTTTGTCATGCTCTTAGAGTTGATTATCTTTCCAGGTTTTCCTTAAATACCCCTCAATTGAACTTTCTTTCCTTCCCAAGAAAATTTCAATAAAAGTTCTTGAAAATTAAAAGCTATCGTACCCAAAGATTGTAGCCATTGAACTCCTAGTAAAACATCAACACCATCCATTGGAATGGAAAGCACTGGGCTATTCAATACATATTCTCCCATGGATATCTTGGTATTATGGCACTTTCCAGAGCAATTTATGGTTCCTCCACTTGCAACCATCACTTTACACTCCGGTGCTGGATATAGGAAGCAATTCAATTCCTTGGCTGTCTTATAATCAATAAAATTATGGGTACTACCCGAATCAATCAACACTCTTACCTTTTTCTTCTTGATATGTCCTTCTATCTTGATAGTTTGAGGAGTGGTAATTTCTTCCAATGCATTACAAGATATGGTCAGATTGAATTCTTGAGACTCGATGTGATCTTTCAATTCTTGAACATTTTTCTTCTTGATATGTCCTTCGATATTGATAGTTTCACGAGTGTTAATTCCGTCCAATGCATTACAAGATATGGTCGGATTCCTTTCTTCTTTCTCGATGTGATCTTTCACTTCTTGAACCTTTTTCTTCTTGATATGTCCTTCTATCTTGAGAGTTTTAGGAGTGGTAATTATTTCCAATGCTTTACAAGATATGGTTGGATTAATTTCTTCTTTCTCTGGGGTTGGTTCCTAGTGTACATACTCTTATTTTGACATTTCTTGACCCTTTTCTTCCTCCTCTCCACAATCAATGTAAAATAGTTTATTCTCAACACACTTATGACATTTAATATATTTGTTATCACAATTGTAACAAAGCCCTTTTTCTCTTTTTTCTTCCAATTGTTGTGGTGTAACCCTTGTAGGTTGTGGAAGGCTAGGAGAAACAACACTTCCATCTTTATAGTTGTGAGGGGTCGACTTCCTTGTTTCCATAATTTTTCTTTCCACTTTGTAACAAAGCCCTTTTTCTCTTTTTTCTTCCAATTGTTGTGGTGTGCTCTTAAAAAGGTGTTTCTCTTTGTTCCTCATAATGTGCTATCATTTCCTCCGTGAAAATTGACCACGTAACAAGTTGTTTATGAGAACAAAGCCCTTTATACCATAAAAATTGATCTGGTTCTAAGTATTAAGATGCAATACATACCTTTTGTAACAGTGGTACACCATGTAGATCAAAATATTGATCCATCTGTAGTATCCAACTTACTGGATCCTTTCCATCAAACTTCCTCATATCACCTTTTCTTGATTTTAGGAGCTCAATCTTGAAATGAATGTAACTCTGTACTTTCAGAACTCAAAGTTCAGAAATTGTCTCCTGCAGTAGCCCTTTGTGTCCTCTTTCTAACCCCTCAAGTTTGATCATAATTTGATTTTCCAAGAAAGAGTTATGCCCAATCTCCTAAGATGACCTGATTATATAATGTTTTAGTGAGCGAACTTGTACAACGTGCCACGTGTCAGTGTTTTAACCTTTGGATTTCCAAACTATGCACAAAAAACTACAGTCCGTACTCTTTCTGTAACTTCTTACGAAATTTCAATTTGTTTCTCAGAGAGAAAGTTATGATGATTTTCCCAAGGTCACCTATTTAGGATGTAATTCGGGAGTCTGCAAAACCCTAACTTCCTCAGATCATATATCTGAAAATATAGTGAGACAAGATCTGAAATTCGGACCTGAGATTCAAAACGATTTCTTCTCAAATGGGTTTTTTCTTTAGCTTCTGAAACTTCGTAGCAAAAAGGTTATAGTGAAAATACCACAATGACCTGTTTTAGATGAAATTCTGGAGCTTGCACAAACCCTAACTTCCTCAGATCATATCTCCAAAAAAATAGTGAGACAAGATCTGAAATTTTGACCTGAGGTTCAGCGCGATTTCTTCTCAAATGGTTTTTTTTTAATCTTTTGAAACGTCACAGAAAAACGTTATAGTGCAAATGCCACGATGACCTGTTTGGAGCAGCCAAACCCTAGAATCCAAAGCTCTGATACCAAATGTTATGAAACTAGCTCACCAAAAAGATAGAAAAGATAGATCAACACCTTAAAAATAAGCCTCTTTAAGGGGGCAACCTTATTTACATTACACAAATGAGTAATTCTTGGATGATACAAATGAAAAGACCTCCTTTCTATATATAGGAGTCTAAGGGGTCATAATATAATCAGAGCTGACATAACAATAATAATGTAAGGGCACAATAATAACAATAGTGGGCTTCTATGGGGCACAATAGTAACAATATGGGAACTCCATGGGTACAACAATATAATAAGGGCGTTGTACTAATAAAAATAAGGGGTTACACTAGTAGTATAGGGACCTAACAGCTGCACAACATCTCATTCGACGAGTCTCAACATAGAGTTGTGCAATTTCGTAGAGTGTCAACTCCGGATGATCATACATCTCCTGCGCAGTTTGAGGAACGAGTGATCGTGTCTAATGTTCACAAACATCCAACAACATTGGTTGATGCTACCAGAGCATATAACGAAGCCACTAGCTCGAGTGTTCGCTTCCTGATAGCTGAGAACGAGTGAATGGCTAAGGAGCTAAATACGACCAAGCAAGGAGGAGAATTGGTTACAATATTTGCCCAAGCATAATTGAAGAAGGAAATAATAGATGAAGTATTGTCCCTTGACACAGTCATGGATGCGTTGTATTCCAAGTTTGGTACCATGCATAAGGAAGTTGTCCATCTCAATGGTTGGCAGCAACAATGTGCTAAGAGAGAACATGTCTTGTTGAACATGCATGTTGCTTTTGATTACATGAAAACATGGAAAATGAGATACAAGGGAGCCTCGCTACACTTGCCTAAGATGATGAAGCCCAGAGCAGTCGAGTTGAAGTCATGCATCCAGAGTCAGTTCAGGAATTATAAAGATCTCCCACAGCTCATCACTAGTCTACATGCTTCCCATGCACAAGTATTCAAGAGTATGGATGTTGTTGTTCGCGCACATGTGATCCCATCTATTGAGACACTCACCCAGGTGAAGACAGAGGCACAGGTCCGACTGGATCTTGACTCATACTTTGATGAGTTGATGCACATAGCCACCATCCCAGACTTGGTGATCAGTGCAGACACCATGCACAAGTATGTTGTTGGTCCGACTGCACTTAAGAAAATAATGTGCATGATATCAAACGAGTTGGAAAGAGTCCGAGCAATGTACCCAGATGCTATGGAGGCAAGAGTTCGATTCCAAAAATATGTCACCTTAGAGTACATAGACACCATCATGGACTACCGAGCTTGGCATCAGTTCGCTACTGTCAACCACCATGAGGATGTCAAAGAGTTGGTCTTCCAACAGTTGTCTGAATCATAGAGATGTCTTGGATGGCTTGCTCAAGCCTATTTTGTCCCACATGAGTACATGTGTAGATTGTATGTAATGTCTTGTCAAGTGTAAGTTCAAGTGTTGATAGTTGGATGTAACAGTCATAGAGTAGATGACGAGTCACGAGAGTAGTTGAGTTGTCACAAGGGGGAATGTTAAGGGCCACCCCACCCTTTGCTATATATCGTCCCTCATAACTCATTGTATAGGTTTTTGGTCAGCCAAGCTTCTGAAAGGAGTATCTTAGAGAGAGCTTGGATAGTATTGTAACCAGCCTCGGCTTCTCCACTACGCAGAGCTAGTATATCTATTTGGAGGAGCAGACAAAAATGACTGCAACATTCCACTATCGGAACTAGTGGTTGGAAATGGATGTAGTTTATGACTGGAACTTAAAATTCTTAATATAATAGAGCCAACATGTTTCATGCATATGTCGTATTGTATTTGAGCTATCTTGTTTACTCTAAATGATATATGTATCTTTTTTTTCTTATGCATGCATGTGTAGCTATTTTCCGTATCTGTATGTATGTATGAATCTTTTTGAAATGTGTTGTTGGTTTAACCATCACTTTGGATTACTAGCTTACTTTCCTTCCATGTTGTGATGCATCTTTGCTTGTGTGTTCCCTTCTTAACTCTGCACTGTCACAGGTTTCCAAGGGGCGCACTCACCTCACCCTATGTGTGTTAGAACTGCTCATGCACCTTCCTTGAGTTACTGCATATGTCACACCCTTGATACCAATAGGGACATCTTACTTGCCTCTATGCGAAACCATGGTCAAGGCGATACCATATGACCCACTGCTGGGACTCATACACCAAACATTCTAAGGTCTAATTGGGACTTGTTACTAGGGAGATCCCCTGACATGTTGGCGGGTCCAACACCGTGAACAAATATATAAAATATAATATAATTATAATTATATAAAGCATATATTATAAATCCCCAAGGGTCAGCTCAAGTGGTCTAGAGCCAAACATGAAGTTATTTGACATTGTTTCTAGTTATTGCTGACACACGTTCGACTCTCTTTGGTTCCCTTGGGGCGAGGGCTGTAGAAATTCCCACTGTAGATCAACAGATTATGCAATATATTAAAGCAAAATACAAGATATGATTCTACAACAAACTTTGTAGAAGCTTAATCGAATATGAGCAAGATCAATTAGAACACATATAACTGAGAATGAGAAATCAATCACACATAACACAGAAGAAATAACCCGGGAAAACCTCAGCCTAAAACCCCAATCTCTGCATTATCATACAAGTGGAAATATGTTCAAGTTACAAAAAGAATAAACTCTCAAGCTATCCTTCTCTCTCTACAGAACAACAATACAGCTCACAGATGGAGTAGACACTAGATATGCCTTCCCTCATCCCTCCAAACCTCCTATTTCCTTGCGCAATTTTTCTTAGGGTCCAATGATGTCACATGTGTGAATTGGACTCATCACACTCACTAAACTGAAGAAGTAACTGCGGAATCCTCAAGGAAAGAATTCCTTCTGCATGCAAGAGATATTCACAAAGGAATATTCCTGCAACTGATAGTACACTACCCCTCCATCTGATCACAACTGGGTCTCTATCTAAACTAACATGCATGAGTTATTTATGAGAGAATATTCAGTTATCTGAAGTGCAGCAGTTACATGCATGCATACATTAACTAACTGAACTCACAATTAATTCAACAATCTATTTGAATTAATCTAACTGGACTTGAATAAGTTAACTGAGCCAACTAATTACAACTCATTATTAAAACTCATCCTTATCTCTTTAACTGATGGATAAATTCCTCAATCAACGGAGAGATTGTTGCATGTCCCCACATAGACTTCATGTTTGATTTTCTACAACTAATTAACTCATGGTGAATTAATTAATTATTTTACAAACAACTGCTAAGATACGATTTGAATTTTTATTTCTCTATTTTAGTTCAGGGACTAACTAAAATAGGAAGGTATCCTGAAATGCTATTTATAGCAGTGCTAAATTTAGCACTTCTATATTTAGCATTTATTGTTGCTATTTTCAACACTCCCTCTCAACAAGAAATGGATTATCAGTAACCCCAATCTTGTCTCTGTGGAACTCGAACTTGCATTTTGATAATGCCTTCGTCAAAATATCTCTATCCTGTTCCTTGGTCGAAACATACAGCAACAACATGATCCTCTTGATCACACAGTCTCGAAGATGGTGATACCGGATATCAATGTGCTTGGACCTGTCATGAAAAATTGGATTCTTAGAGAGTTTGATACAACTCTGATTATCACAGTAGATCATGGTTGGATCCATCCTCTGACCAAACAATCCCACTAGAATCTTCTACATCCAAATGGCCTCACATGCAACCTGACTAGCAGCCATGTATTTAGCCTCTGCTGAGCTAAGTGCAATTGATCTCTGTTTCCTGCTGTACCAGGAAACTGCAGTTGAACCAAGGTTGAAGATTCCTCCAGAAGTGTTTTTCCGGTCTAACAGACTCCCTACCCAATTCGCATATGTGAAGCCTTGAAGCTTCACTCCCTCTATCCGTCTATACCACAATTTGAACTGAGATGTGCCTCTGAGGTATCTCAGCACATGCTTCGCTGCCTTCCAAAACAACTTGGTAAGCTGAACCATAGCTTGACTCAACTGGTTCATCACAAAGCATAAGTTGGGTCGTGTGTTCACCAGATACATAAGTGAACCCACCAGCTACTGTTATAGCTCCAAATCTCACCCTTGATATTTGTGATGCTGCATTTATGGCCTAGGGCAACCCCTCCTTCTAGACCTGGTCCAAATACTTAAAAAACAATGTTTTATTCCCTGTACGTGACATTACCCTGAGCTAAATGCGTGTGTATGCGGGTCAGTGTATATCCAACCCGCGTATATGTCTTAAAACACTTAAAAAATTAAATCTCCTTAATTTTGGACGGAGATCACAGGTTTTACCTGTTAATTACCTATTAGTGCCTGCGGCCCAACTATTCCCAACGAATTGCCAACTAAAAAACTACTTTGGGAGAAGTATAAAAAGGCTCCAATGGGAAGGCCTTAAGGAGGAGATAAGAGAGAGAATTACTTTGCTAAGATTATCCCTGATCAGGTCTGAAGATCCTTGTGCTTCTAGCACTTCCCCCACTACAGGAAACCCTTGTTTCCTTGAGTTATGATGTCATTTCACTAGTTGAGATATCTTTGTGTGAGTCATGAAAGGAGCCTTTTGAAGACTTGGGATTGGATGGATCCGAAGGATGGTTCCACTTGGAGCTAGCTAGAGGAAGATTCAGGTGATATCATTCCTTGCTTTGTTTTAGTTATCTGCAATAAAGAAACATTTGTCTTGTTCCCGAAATCAATCTTCTTCATGCATATGATGTTATTGTTATGGTTTACACATGAATAATAGTTTCAATTGTATTACTAACCATCTTTCAATATGTTATGAAGTTGATTTCTATATGATACTTGGTCCATATATTGCTATGTTTCTTTGAATTGGCTGTTTTGCAAGTTCAAGGATCGAGAGGAACTCCAAGAGGGTTTGAACCCTGGCTGGATCGACCTGAACGAAGGACTCCCAAGTACACCTCTCTTTGCGTAGTTTGCTTATTTAAGTATCATGGCTATGTGGAATGCTTGTTTTTTACTGTGGTACTCTGCTAGGGTGTTGACCCAAAACCCTAGGGGACTTTGTCCCTCAACAGAATTGGCGAATCCACCGGGGACAACAGTATTGTTGGTCCTAGTTTGGGTTATTTTAAGTCAATCAGGGATCAACCACTGGTGTTCTTGCTGTAATTGATTTTTTCTGTTCCTGTAGGAACTCATACTTTAAGTCTGAATAGTTTCTTCAAACATATTTTTTTATTTTTCTTGTGAATTTTTATACACAGTTTTGTTAGGTTACAGTAGCGTATGTATGCAAGTTTCCCCATATGAACCTGCGTATATGCAGGTTTCTTTGGGCTGAATCATGTGTACAAGCCGCTGTGTATTGACACATCGCGTATACCCTAATTTTCCAAGATTTTTCCAAGTCTTTCTATTTCAGAAAATTTGTTTGCTGGTCTGAGTATTTCCTAAGCAGTCAATTTTTGTTGTCAGTCTTTGGTTTTGCAGCGAGTTTTCGGTTTCAAATTCTCTCTTGTTGTGGAAAGTTTTGGTCTTGTTTTTGTTTTGTCGTAAGTGTCATCATTTTTGTTTGAGCAAACGAGATTTCTTTCTGAGAATCTTGGCTGTTCTGGTCTTCCAGAGCAGAAAGATTGGTTTCAATCTTTGTGACAAACTCTATCTTTGTGATCTTCTTGCTTTGTGTCAAAACTACATTTTGTGGCCATTTTCTTTTCTCGCTTTTTGAAAGTTGTTGAGTGACAATTTTGAAAGTTGTCTTTCTTGGTCTTTTGATCATTGTCACCAAGCTATTTTTGCTGCTTTTTGGTCGTTCAGGGCATCTTGAAACACCTATTTTGTTGAGTTTTTGCCCATATTGAGTTGATAACTTGCAAAGTGTTTTGTTGCCTATTTTTCGGTCTTAAGGTCTTCAATAGTATTTGGAGCGCTTTTGAAAAGTTGTGTTTTTTTCCTTTTGTGAAAAAGAAAATCTTCTTCAAAACTTGGTTTTTTCTTTCTTTTGCCTTATTTTGATTTGGTTTCTTTTTGTGAGTGAAAGTGCATTTTGTTTGTCTTAAGATTTTCTTTTAGTGTTTGTACGAAATGAGCATTAGGAACTTATATTATATCTAAACATTTTTCATTTTTCAGTCGACCATCCCTGGTTGTTAGTGTCTTGTCTATCATCACATTAGTTATATTGGTCCTTTACTCGTGCTGGTTTGAGAAGGTCTCCATTGACTTCATGTTGGTGGGTCGTTTCCTTATCGATG
Source organism: Pinus taeda (assembly GCA_000404065.3). Classification (NCBI taxonomy): domain Eukaryota; kingdom Viridiplantae; phylum Streptophyta; class Pinopsida; order Pinales; family Pinaceae; genus Pinus; species Pinus taeda. The sequence goes on along the minus strand of APFE030865983.1, from coordinate 1,973 downwards.
ACAAAATCTTGCTCTGAGGAAAGGCCTAGAGCTGCACCTTGGCCCTATTTTCATTATTGATAGGTCACCTTGTGCTCAACATCGATCAATATCATGGGTCTTTGACTGAGTGGTTTCCCTTGTGTTTGACGTTAGCTTACATCATCACACATTGGGATTTGTGTAGTACCTTGGTTTCCATTTGACCCTATTGGTGGATACCTCACCTTTGTGTCAGCCTTCATTATTGGTTGGTTCAAAGGGTTTCTCCCGTGCGCTAGCCACATCTTGTGTACGCCAGAAACATTCTTCGGTTGGGTTACTACATATTTTTTCATCCGATTCTTTCCACATTATTGGCCTACGGGTTACACTCGCGCTAGACTAATGAAGGATGCCTTAATGCCTTCCTTCTAGTGGATCTTTCCCCATCGACTACGACTCATTGCTCTGAGCAAAGGTCTAAAGTCCATTTGGTAGTACCTTGGGGTTTGCAGTCATTAGTGGCAGATCCTTCGCTATCGATAGTGGGAAACCATAATTGTCTCCTGATCGATAGATTCTTCCAGGTGTTCGCCTTCAGATCATTTATTCATACTTGTTAGATTGTACTGGGGTACCTTAACTCTCATTATCATTATCGGTGAGTAGTCTTGTGTTTGTTAACAGTATACATCAATGACCAGTAATCAAACAATTTCTCACATGGTCGACTTCAGCTCATTCATTTCCATTGTGTAGAAATGTACCACGGTGGTCGGTGAAGACCTCGGGTTACATCAACATTCATTGGCTCACTTGACAGTTGCTCTTGTTGCTGCTAGTTGATACCATTCCACCTTATGTGTTGCAGTCATTCATGGCGACAGTCTATATGCTGGCACCTGAGTTTGCAGTGTAGTACCATCTTATTCCATCATGTTCATTTGGTACTATTGGGATCAGTCTTTGATATCAGTGATTAGCTTCATTCTTCGGCATCATTGACATTCTTATATGTGATATTCAAACATGTACTTGTTCGATCATGATCATATGATCCATTATGTATTTCCAGTCTTTTATACTTGTATACTTAGTGGATCCATTTGTACTTGATATGCGGACATGCTTTACTTTCTCTAAGCATGGGTATGCTTGCCTCAGACAATGTTTCTTTCTGATCTCCTTTTGTGGCTTGGCAGGCTGAAATCTGGTGAAGTCCTTCTCAGTTTTTGACAGGTTTCCTTTCCATGTACTTAATACATTTCGGCCATCGTGTACCCCTTCTGACCTCATATATTGGGGGCATCTGTTATAGCTCCAAATCTCACCATTGATATTTTTGATGCTGCATTTATGGCCTAGGGCAACCCCTCCTTCTAGACCTGGTCCAAATACTTAAAAAACAATGTTTTATTCCCTGTA
>APFE030865980.1:0-11600 GCA_000404065.3 Pinus taeda | reverse complement strand
GAATAAAGTGGTATGATTTTTAGGAACACAGTGGAAGAATTTTATTTTTTGGCTAATTTTTGACAGAAAAAGAGGATGAAGGAATTCAAATCAATTTCTAAAAATTTATATGTAGAATTTTGTGAATCCAACCCAAGAACTAAATGCCTCTTTAAAAAATACCCAATTTAAAATAAACAAACTACCCAAAATGGTCTTTGGGAAATGAAGTTATCTACAACTTAAAATCAACAATTTTTTAGGGTTTTATTTTCTAGTGACGAACGTGAATTTGGTAGATTATGTATATTTTTTAAAAGAGAAAATATTTCAGTCGAGTCAGTATCAATAAATCTGAAGAATTTGTGACATTTCATAAGTTGGGTCATAATATCCAATTTGAGAAATATAGTAGTGATTACTTTACATTTTTTGCCTCAAACCCTACCTTGCACAAGTTATTTTATGAAGATTTTAAGAGATTTTTCTCATTTTAAGTTTTTCTTTTTTAGATACATGTTTTGGAATATTTAAAGAACACAATTATCTATAATTCAATGGGTAAAACTATGGCAGAGAAAGAATTCATGTAGTAAATTCAAGTGGAATCACCTTGTTGGAAACCCTTGTAACCACTATTTGTACCCATTTGAGGAGTCCCACTTTAAACAATACTGTATACAAAATTTCACTTCCATGTATCCTTGGGAATATAGGAAGTATCCTAGATATATCTAAAACCAGCTTAGATAAGCTAATTATCAATATTGTTGTTATAGTACACCAAAAAAATGCTTGGGTAGATGAGTTTCTAGTATTTGGGTAGTCAAGTAGTACACTAAGGGAACAATTGAGCCTCCTTAATTAGTACCCTAGGATATTGTGCTAAGTACTGTTATTGGACCTCGCACATATATTAAAGAGATATTACACCAAACACCCCCTCGTCCTAAGTACCCATTACCTTTTCTAGTAAGATCACCCATGAACAAGAATACTTGTAAACATGCTCATACTTCCTAGGACATCATGAACACCCACTATATTACAAGCAAGTTGGAATCAATGGAAGGTTAACTTATGTAATGTTAAGAGGACATAGATAATCTTCAATAAAACATAGATTTGTTGGATGAGAAGATGAATAGGAACTTATATGAGAAGTTGTAGTAGCACAATTCACATATCCTGACCACAAAAACAATATGCTAAATGAGATATTGACTACTATACTAGCTCAAGGCATACCAAACGAAAAACGTTGGAGTCTGCAACACATTCAACCACACCAGGAAGAAACTTCTACATAGAGACTACTTAGCCACCCACAACCTTATTTTTGTCCACATAATAACAGAGCATGGGATGATAATATGTGGCAGTATTCTCCTAAGGTGAACCTGAACAAATTTGATCATTATGACCCATAAATATAGTCACTTAAATCAATTTTTTTTTTATCTCTTCAAGGCATGATCGATGACATAATGAAACCCTAAGTGAAAGTCTAATATTTAGATATGTAAAGTTAACATTGGTGGGTGTAACCCCCTATTATCCCTAGCCCCAACTAAGGTTAGAAGGAGGTAGTTACTATGTTGATCTAATCTCCAAGGTCATATTATGGAAATTGGGCCTAAAATTTTCAATTTCTTTTACCCTTTCAAAACTTGAAATGAAAAATAGCATTGTGTTCCTCTCATTGAGACGGTTTCGATGACATAATTCTTTTGTTCGATACGACTCTTGGATCCAAATATATGGCCATCCAAAGATTAGTCATTTAATTAGTGCCACCTAATGAACTATCCACGTGGCATTCACATGAAAATCCCAGTTAGCCTCTCTCTCTACCACAAGGTAGTATTACCATATCTTCCAACACACTTATACAAATTTAACCTCTTACAAAATCCCATTACATAATACACATGTATTATGGGCATAGTACATAGTGAAAGCCCACCTCCCTGCCACCTCATCGTAGAGATTTAAATCCTAGGAATTATTTGGGAATCCTCTTAGAATTTCTCCTGGGTACAAAATTTAAAGATTTTGTGGTACCTTGCAGAGCCCACAATTTACGTGAACTAATATATATGTCTTTGTGGTATTCTCAACTCCACCTCATGCTGGTGAAACCCTCTTTGATGCATGTAATGTTATTAGGGTGACCTAACCTCCATTCAACCTCTAGGGTGGCATGGATATTTGACATGACACATTCCCCCTACTCCATCATGGCATAAGTGGTGTCCCACTAGTACACCATGTCATCATTGGATTTTGATCTCGAAAATTTATACCATGCTCCACTTGAAAACCTCAAGGAGGAACCTATTAGGAAGAACCTTTGGGGTTAACGAACAACCATAGTGCATCCTCATCGATGGCTCGAATCTCTCTACCTTAAAGCATGGAAATGGGGCTTGGCCATATGGACATTTGTATTGGGTGTGTCTCTACACTTCTCTAGGCCCTAACTTTTGAACCATATGACATAATAATATATGGTATGGTCTTTTTTCCCATGGTGTTTGGTCTCAACAACTCATCATATGGGCTTATTTAACACTAAGGCTAGGCCCTACAACTTGTCCCTTTCTCTTTCCATACATGTATAGATAAGCTTAGAGCTTGGAATTGGTGGGTTTTCAAGGGCTTCCCCCTTAGCGTCTGGTAATGGATAATGCACTTAAGAGGAACCATTTACCAAGCCTTTGACACACACACACACACAGATGTACACAATCCCACCTGAGCTATCCTTCCTGAACTTGAACTACTTTGGCCCAAATCATCCAGCAAATGTAGGAGTGAACTATATGTTCATCATACCTCTCTCTCTCTCCCCCCTCTTTCTTTGTATACACACACACACACACATAGCTATATGTATGTCTCGAATATATCTCCTTAGCTTAGTAATATTTAAACAGGGCTTAAATAATCATTTATTTCAAGTCTATAACACATACACCAAGTTCTACCCAATTATTTTATTATGGACCTTTTTGATAAATTTTGATATCATCACAACTCACAAAGATATAGGCATCTTGACCAATAATAAACAGAAAACAAGCCCATGGGCACATATAGGGAACTCTTCCATTTACTCAGGAAATATATCTATATGGACACATCCTTTCTCAAGAAGGCAGAAAATATCACATTTCATGACATATGCATTAAAACAACACATTGAATACATATCAGTATAGGACTTGGGCCAACAAAGAAACTTAAATCATTCCATATCCATGCCTTTAAACGATTATGCTCATTCAAGCAAGAATACCACATTTCTCAACATTATAATCCATGACAAAACAATACATTAAACAAACATAAAGCATTTAGAACATAAGAGACATCAACATACACTTATCTATGATAAATGTATCTAGGCAACTGAGATTGGGACTGCAACTCTCCACCCAACCTTAAACACACTACAACCAAGTCCTTCATGCAGTAGTTTTCCTAGATCCAAATTCAAGAGCTTGAGGAAGAGTGCTTAAGGGATCAAAACAAATATGCCACCTAAAATAGGTACTCTAGAGGACTATCCACCTCCACCCACCAACTCCTTCATGCAGTCAATGTCTCATATGGAATCTAGAGCTTCACCACCTCCACTCTTTAATTCACCAAAGGAATCTAGATGTTGTGCTTACACCCTTCAATAAAAAAATGGAATCCAAAGACTATGCCTCCACCCTCAAATCAATTAAATGGAATCCATAGGCATAGCCTCCACCATCTTATCAGCAAGGGAATATAGAGGTTGAGCCTCCAACCTATTATCAACAAGGGAGTATGGAGGTTAAGATTCCACCCTCAAATCAGCAAAATGAAATCCAAAGCACACTTGAAAACTGAGAAAGAAATTAGAGGGGAACTAAGAATTGTCTACCAAGAATCCAAGGAATAGGCTACCACCCAAGTTTTCAAGGGAATCCAAAGAAAAACCATCTCCAACTTCCAGTATTACAGGGAATCTAGAGAACCCTTTCCTCACATGTGATTTATTCTTCTGCCTCCCAATGCTTAACTAAGTAGTGGCTCTTCTTCCCTACATTCTAATAGCAACACAATTTTTTTCTCACATCATTCTTGCTCATTGTTACTCTCCCTACATTCTCAATGTCTCTTTTCTATAAAAATATTCAATCCCCTTCTCCTCCATGCATGAGAGTGCTATATGTGTGTATGTTTTCTCCCTATGTTTTGTCATGTGTGCTCACTCTCTCCTCCCCAAGGATGCTTGTATTTTTTCCTTAGGTCGTTGCAACTGTTTAATGTTGCATGGGCCTACAATGTTTTCATTCCTTCCTTCATGCCGACTATGGTTTTGTCCTAGATGATGGTGGGGGATGTTGCGTGTCATCACTTCCTTCGATCCCACTTCCTGTTGGATGAATTCTCTTTCCCTAACTACTCATGCAACCCATTTCTTATTTAATTTCATTATCTTTGCCTTGTAGATTTTTCCATGGCAAGAATGGTCCCTTATATGTATTCTTCAACTCAATTAATTTAGAAAACCATTCTATTTAAGTAACACCAACCAACCTTCAATGGTTGCCATAAAACAAGTCAAGCCTCTTTTAAATTCCAAGAAACTACACTCGTCAAACTTTGGAATATGAGTCCCAATTCTTAGGCACTTTTAATTATAATCAAAGTGCATGAATTATTTACAATGAGGGGGAATTAGCCCAGAATTGTCACTATGGGAATGGCACAAAAAATCCTATACTACCTACATCATTTGTATTTAGTATGTTAAATTTGTCCATGCACATTTTGAGAGAGGTACTAACTATTTGTAATGCTTACCAAGTTACATTAAACAAGATCAGTCACTAACTTAAGGTAAAACTTTGAGAAACTAATCATCCCTGCATTAGAACTTAGCGAACTATCATTATAATAATGCTTCATTAGCAGCCTCAGGGAGAAGCTTTAAGCACAAATTAGAATGCAATTTATTGCTACACGATAATAAGCAACTAAGAGGACCATAAAATCAGATATGGGGATCAATGAAAAAACAGAAAAACCAACATGCATTCCATGCATTTATTTTACCTAAGGTATTCTCTAAGCACAACTCCTACTTATCCCTCAAAAATAAAAAGTTTTTCTCCAACATAAATGGAAAACTGCCAAGTATGTTGACTTTACTAGAATTTCAATGAAAGACATACTCCACGTCATTAGTGTAAAGAACAAAAAATGTTCCAAATTAGTATGCACACTTAGTATCTATCTAAAAAAATAATTATTGAAGAGACACTAGATTTAAAAGTTGAAGACAACAACACTTAGACTTGAGTAGAAATTGAACCTCCATTTCTTCATGAAAAACCTTTAATCTGGTTCCCTGCATTATCGGGCATTTCAAATCCACAAGCCTTAAAAATCATGGGCTACATCAAGTATTGAAAATTTATAGTCCTAGTTTATAGTGTCCATACTCACAATTTAATTCACAAACGTGTGGAAAAATAAACCCATTATTTTGTTGATCCAAGAGGATATCTAAAGGGTTAATTTTTGAAGTTCCCGAATATCAATTTGTAGTGTTCATCATTACAAACCCAATGACACAAAAAACTGTAGGTTTTAACCTTGTACATAAATTACCTGCATACGAATTCTAAAAAAAAAAGAAAATAAACAATGGTGAGAACATAAAACAAATATACACAAAGATATTCCCCTGGATCCCAAAACTAGAACTACCCGATTTATTTTTCATTGTATTACTTTAATGTTATAATACATATATATACACGTTGAAGCATTGATAAACTCCAATCCATTAACCCTGGCCTAGAACATAGCTGTAGTTCCCTTGACTGGATCTACAAAAGACCATGGGAAAAAAACCATCATGCCAAAAACCATGTGCAAAACCCATGCAATAAACCATAGTCATTCTGCCCACCTAATATAGGGTTCAAAAAAAAATTACTGGGGCGCTTCCCCAAACTTCGTACAGGGGGGCTACTTCCCCCTGAAACCCACTAACAAGGGAGGATGTACCCCCCTTGATGCACCCGAAACAATGGACGGGGGTGGTTATCGCCTCCTTGTTACCCCCACATGCATGCGACTATTCGTGGAAAGAATATAACACACACCCAACAACAACACCTCAATTGGAGTCTATATAACAATTTTATTAACGTCAAAAGTTTGCAAGTTATACAGGATGGTGGGACCCACTATGCTTATGTGGAAAGTAAAGGGAAAATAGGCCATTGTCACGTGGCACTCCAACATTGACTTCCTAGCACTGCATAAAAGACAAAATGAATATATTAAAATAATAATAATAATATAAAATAGGTTATTATTTAAAAGGTTATAATAACGATATAATAAAGTTTCAGGATATTTTAAAACAATGTAATATATACTCAAAACTATTGGTGGCAATCTATTAAAATATATTATGGTTCGTGGTCAAACAAATGGCGGATATGTGGTAACCAACGTTCAAATGAACAGTGTCGAACCACGACATGCAATGGTTAATAGTGAGCATGTGACTGGTTAACTCGCAACAACATAACGATGACAGACATACGGTTTAAGGCATGTGGTCCAAACGAGCAACTGTGAAAGCAGATGTAATAGAGGTAACAAATGTCAGCATGTGATTGGTGTATTAAAAATGGTGAAAGCATATAATATATGGTCCAAACTTACATTGTAACAATGGAATGTTTTATAACAACGGGTTATTATTACATGGTTCCAAAACTTCTGGGCACATACACCAAAATGGCATGGGTCTGTGGGTTTGAACCCTTGACACGCCCACTTGAAAATTCTTCACAACCACCTTCCAGCGACGTTTCCAAGTGGACACCTTTTGTTAACTTCATTGAAGGTTTTTTTAAAGGCTTTTTCATTTGCATAGTGGAACCAGTGGTGGCCTAGGGCACAAAGTGGAACTCTGCAACAAAATTTGGAGTGTGGAATTGTGAAGTGGCAAAACCTTGATGCGGGGTTCCAGGATTGGAACCATAACATAAGGTATCTTTTTTTATGTTGAGAGGAATATGAAAGATTCCCTGTGGGACTAGAAATGCCAGTGTTAGAAAGGGGTCATGTTTATACTCAGATTTCATTAATTTTTGCTAGGAATTTAACGATGCAGTCTGCTTTTCCATCTAAGCAGCACATTTTTAGGTCTTCCCCAGATTTGGAGGTATAAGGTGTAATTTTTCCATGTATTCATTTGATTTTGCTGAGATGAACGAAAAGGCGTCCCCACTTTGAGCAAGGCCCAAAGATGTAGTCCACATTAGACGAACTCTGTTATCAAGTTTGAGTGTGTTCTTTGTCTCTTTATGGTTGCTTTTAATTTTCCTTTTTTTTAAAGTGTATGCGCATGTGGTTTTCATGCTCCTTTTACATGAAATTATGAATACATCAAATGAAGTAACAATCCCAGCTCAAGTTTGGTATCCGAGCAGGTCTTCAGATAATGTGAATTACAAGTGTGAAAGATAAATAAGAAAAACCTAAAAAATATTGAAGGTAAACTTAAGTCCTTTGGTCCAAAAGAGGGGTGTGTAGCGAAAAGAAAGAAAATGGAAGATCATGATGCTCATGAGTAGGAAGAGCAATCTTTTGCAAATATTTTACACCATAGTCAACAAAGTGGAAAAATTGTTTACAGAATATGAGAAGATGATGGTAAATAAGGAGAAGAAGAAAGAAATAGCAGAAGGACATGCTTCAATAAATTAAGAAGGAGGAGATCCTCCCAAACCCATATCTCCATCTTCCACTGAATTCTCTACTTCTTCATCATCTTCTCATCATTCTAACAATCAACATAGATATGAAACGAAAGGATATTTCTCTATCTTACTGAATCACCTGAGCAGGCCGTAACCTGTATACAGATTCTTTTCCTTCATTTATCACCTGACCATGATCACCCCCGCCATCGCTGCCATCGAGATCTAAGATCTAATTTACCCCACCCACCCATCAATCCTATTCGGCGGAAGACCGACATAGGTCCGGTATTTTAGTTTGGATGGTCCTTTCCTTCGACAAGATAGAGACATTGTTATAGACCTTCCTCTCCTTATCAGTCGAGCCTATAAACAACCTTTTTTAAAGTTAGATGTAAAGTTTGACTTGTCCATGTTTAATGAAGAATGTAGTGAAACAAAATGTTAAACAATTGGATCATATAGATTGAAGTATATTATTGGATTCAACAGGTCGAAGAAGATGAGGCCAAGATCTAGTTAGCATATCTTCGACTGAGTGGCATGACCCTCATCTGGTGGGAGAGAAAACTTCTTAAAGGTAGTAAACATGTGGGTAAAATTATTTATTCCTAGTCTGAATTTATTAAAGATCAATTCTATCCTTTGGGCTATCGGCGAAAGGCCATGATGGAATGGAAATATTTGAGGCAAGGTAAGGGCCAAAGTGTGTAAAGATTCATAAACTAATTTATAAAACAAGATTTAACATTGGGAATTACTTTAGATTCACCTAAGACTGTAGTGAAGTATATTGGTGCATTATATAGTTATATCAAGCATTCTTTATTATTATTTGAGCATACTACTATTGATATAGCTAGTGTGAAGGCCATCCATCTTGAAAGTAGAGGTAAACATGACAAAGAGGATCATCCCAATAAGTCGTGATCCAAACCTCATAACAAAAAATTCAAAGGAAAATGCAAGGGAAAGGACAAGAAGATATCTACAACCAAGAAAGAAGGAGGAGGAAAGTCATCTTGTTTACATTACAAGAAGGAAGGCCACAATGAAAAGTATCATTGGAAGTTGCATCTAGAATTGAATCCAAAGAGATTTGGTGGAAATGACAAGAAAAATATGTTGAAAACTTTGCAAAAGGACCTTGGATATGAGTCTAATGAAGATATGCAGATTACAGCAATGGGCATACAAGGTAATATTGTCCTTCATGTTAAGTCAATCTATGAAATTCATGCAAGTTCAAGTTCTACAAATGAATATCTTGTTGATGAACATAATAGGAGTGAATTGTTCTATATTAGGGTTGTGGTGAAAAATACTAACTGGAAACATTTTTTGACATCAACTCTTAAGTGAACTTGATTTCAGAACCAATAGTTAAATAGTTGGAATTGGAGACTAAGCCTCATTGAGAACCCTACCCTCTTGGCTAGATATGTGACAAATAAAAACTTCATGTAACCAAACAATGTAGGGTTAGGTTTGTTATTGCATTAAAACTTGTGGATGAGGTTGATTTGGATGTTGTACCATTGTATATATGTGGAATTATTTTGGGGAGTTTGTATTTGTATGAAAGGAAAGTAGTCTTCTTCAAGCATGAAAACAAATACCATATCACGAAAAATGATGTGGAGTATATTGTCAGATCCCATCGTATGAAGATCAATGTGAAACTTGTTAGTGTAGGTCAAATGAAGAGGCTTATTAAATCCAGTAAAGGTTGCATGCTCATGGTTGTGAGAGCAAAGGATTAAGAAGCATCTGAATGTTTCTAGGGTTTTGATCTTGTTCACAAGAAATAATCGTATGAGATTGTTTCTAATTATGGTGGAATTTTTTAGGAACCAAGTGGGTTGCCTCCAAAAATATAGTTCCAACATGAAATTCATCTCCAAAAAGATGCTCCTTTACCTAATGTGGGTATGTATAGCATATCGACTGTTGAAATGGAGGAGATCAAGAATAGGTGTAGGAATTGTTGAACCAAGGGGTCATAAGGCCTAGCTCTTCTCCTTACAGTTCACCCATAGCATTGGTCCCAAAGAAGGTGTTAGCGCTTGGAATTCACCTAGGTTGAGATAGACAAACTCTCAAGGCTACATCAAACCATTTCACCTCGTAGCTAGCCCTACGAGGTATGAGAAGCCTCTCTCGGGTCAGATTCGATAGATCTATTAATATGATAAGCTGAAAAATTAGGAATAAAGATTTTAGGCTAGTAAATTGATAAGGGGGTTGTTTTAAGGATTTTTGGTTTTTTGGTGGAAAATTGGAGGGAGTGCAATTCAGGGTGCGGGGATTGAGCACAGTTTTTGCAGGGGGATCTTTGGGGCAAGGTAGGAGTAAGTGCTGATGCTTTAAATTTGAGATGGATGATCAAGGATGATAGAGAAGGAGCTAGAGAGGGAAAACTACCATTTGAGTCCTCTCTAAACAGTAGAAAACATAAATGTTGAACAAACTAAAAAGCTGAGCATGTCAAAGCATGTATTCAAACTTTACCACTTCATCTGTCCAAATAGAAGCAGAAGAGAGATGTAGAATACATAAACAAACTTACAAGAACATGTATAGAACACACCATCAACACTACAATCCACAAGAATCCACAAGAATGTCTGCAAAACCCTGGCCTTCTTCCTCTTGAAATTGCAAAGATAGATGTACAATATACAATGAAACTTTCTCCCACAAGAGTCTAACCTTCCAACCTCTCAAAATGACTAAGAAAACACATAATATAGACAAGCTAACCTCTTCCCTTGCCTCTAGGGGTCGAGCTCATCCTTCTAGGAGTAGTTTGAACTAATTCCAAACTAAGCACTAGATAATAGGCAGCTCAACAACTTGCCTCTATTACTTAGCTAACTAATTCATGCATTAATTATTCACTTTTTGCATCAAGGAGGCTTCTAGAAGAGTAAAGAGAGGTAAAATCTATCAAAGTGCCATGAAAATATTACATTTATCCATCATCTACAAGTAAAAATAATCAACCATAGTCAAAACAGTGTTTTTTGACCAAAAAAGTCAATTTTGGCAAAGTTAGCTCTCATATCCGCGCCCCCTGGCTCTCATGTCCGTGCACCTTTGCAGCAACTTTTGAGTAGGTTCCACTGGTTCAAATCAGGTGAACGATGGCTCATTGGAAAGCTTGGTCTGTCTACTTTCCATCCCAAGTGGAATTTCTGAATTTGGAGTTGTTTTGCCCCCTCAAAAACCATTTCTCCCAAAGTCACTTTCTGCAACTCAAAAAGTGGGCAGAAAGTCATTTTTTTGATGTATTTTGAGCTTTTGGAGGCTCAAATCTCAAAATCAAGCTTCTCCCAAATATTGGTAATTTTTCTCTTTGCATGCCCTTTCCAAAAATGCCAAGTTTTCAAAATTCCGAGCAGTCCTTCAAAACATCCGCGTGTGGGGCGCGGCGGTTCAAATGGCCAAAACCTGTAAATTGCACAAAAAATTCACAAATGACAAAATTTTCTCCAAATTTCTTGAAATTTGGGTTGGGAGTCCCCAATCAAGTACCATGCTCAACCAAAGAGGCTTTGGCCAAAATTTGGAGTGGATCGGGCGTTTTCCTTCGTTTTTGTGTTTTGGCCAACCGTCCTTGGAGCACCTTCGTTCTCACCGGTCTTTTTGACATTTCTTTAAAACCATGACACTTGTGCAAAAAGTGAAAGAGGTTTTTCTTCTTTGGAATGTTGTGGACAAAAACCTCTCTCAGTTTTCGAAAATTCATCTTTAACTACTCTGAAACATCATTTGAGTGAAACTTGCCCTGATGTGTGAAACAAGGAATTTGGTCGAAATGAAGCGAAATGAAGGGGATAGGGGGCTTCT
>APFE030865973.1:62944-75423 GCA_000404065.3 Pinus taeda | reverse complement strand
GGGGGCGCGCATCAAGGCGGATTCCTTGATCCCCGGCACCATTAGTCTCACTATAGCAGGCAACATAAGAGATAATAGTGGTCTATGACGTTGCACGATATTTTCCCCTCGTAGTCACTGGATGCTTGAAGGGCAAGTGGTGTGGCACCCTTGGAATTTCAGGGGAAATTCTTGAAGGGCACGTCCAACTTGGCACCCTTGGCATCACAATCAAACTGTAGGTGTGGCACCCTTGGAACTGCTAGGGAAGTTCTTGAAGGGCACAACCAAACTTGGCACCCTTGGAATCATTAAAATAAATGATAATAAATAAATATAAGTAAGGAATGAAAAATAGGGAGTTACATCAAGGATAAATGATGATTAGAAACCAAGGTAATTAAATCAAAAATAAAACTTGGAACAAGGAGGATCATAGGAAGAAATAAATAGAGTACCTTAAAAATTCCACCCTCCCCATGTTGGAAAATTCTAGGTAGATTAGGTGGTTTGATTGGATAAAAGGGGAAGACAAACATATTGTAAGGATAAAGATTAATCCTAAACCAATTAAACTTAATTAAGAAAAGAGGAAGGTGAATTAAAATAAGAAAATAAATTAAATTTAGAGAAATGTAGAGAAGCTCCATATGGCATCAACCAACATAAGAATATCCCTCTAAGAGATAACCTGAGTTAATTAAGGAAGTAGATTGGGGACAAAATCTTGACTCATTTATTGACTCCAAGTAATAAACACAATTTAAGGAATAAATGGGGGGAATAAAGAGACAACTAGGAGTAGAAATACGAATCTTGTGAGGTGAGGAAAATATTAGTTTTAAATAAAAAGTTAAGTAAATAATTTTGGGTGACCCTTGATGAGAGAATGACACATGGGTAGGTGAATAATCAAGCTATTAAAAAAGAAAATATTATAATTATGCATGACATGCCGAGTGTCATCTATGAGAACTCTTATAAAAGAAGGGGCAGGCCATGGTAGAGGGGGACTTTTTGGAATCCTATTATGGGATGGATGATATGATGTCAAAGCAGTGACTACGAAGCTATAGTGAGTTTGGTGAGGTAGAGGGTTTTTAGAGAGGGGACTCTTGAGCTAAGGTTGCTCTCCTCTGCTAGCTAGTTTCTTCCTCCATTGTACAACCCCATTGCAGCTCGGGGGTCCGCGGGGAAGAAGAGTACCCAAGGAATAGGCTGGGAGGTAAACCGGTGGGTCTTGTTTCGGATCAAGTGCATCATCATACACTCGTAGAAGTGACCGGCAACCAGGGAATACCAGTGACAACAGAGCAAGCGGAGTCTCGCCTTCCGGTGTACGGTACATGTGTATTTCGTTACTACTTGATCTTAGATTAAAAGGATGTAAATGCTATGATATTTTCCTGAAATGAGCTTTAGTAATGTGTGTGTTGAATGAATTGAAGTCTCAATGCATTTCTGTCTAGTCGTAATTGCTGTTAATATATATATAGTTTAGCTGGGTCATTTCACTATTTTAGCTGGGTCGTTACATAAGGTATCATTATCTTGTATAAAGGTAAGATTTATGTGCCAAATTCCCAGGGTATGGAAAATTTAGTGTTGAGTGAGATGCATAGAGTTCCTTAGTTGGGAAGTTAGAGTATCAAAAGATAATCTCAATAATTTGAAAGAAATACTTTTGGCCATGTATGAACAAAGACATGGTTGATTATCTAGCCAAGTGCATATCAAGAAGAAAAAGGTTCAAGAAGGACTTGGCTAGATAATCTCAAACTCTCAAGATAGAAGGACATATCAAGAAGATCAAGGTTCAAGAGGTGAAATATCACATCGAGCATCAAGAAATGAATTTGACCATATCTTTTAATGCATCGAAAAGAATTACCACTCCTAAAACTCCCAAGATAGAAGGACATATCAAGAAGAAAAAGGTTCAAGCAATGAAAGATCACATTGAGCATCAACACCATGTTCTCCAACTCTTAAAGGAAAACCTCATTTTCGCACATAATCGAATGAAACAATAGGTAGACCAACGTCACAGCGAAAGAAATTTGGATGTAGGTGATTGGGTATTTTTACGGCTACAACCATACAAATAAATTTCCCTCAAGAAAGCTAAGAACGATAATAAATTATCACCAAATTACTATGGTCCTTACAAGGTGATGCAAAATATTGGTACTATGGCATATAAATTGGAGATTCCTGCATCTTCCCGGATTTCCCCAGTTTTCCATGTTTCATGCTTAAAGAAGGCTATAGGTGATAAGATCCTAGTTCAAACAATATTTTGGAACTTGATGAGGAAGGAAAATCATATTGGAACTTGAATCAGTCACTGAAGCAAGAACCCAAAAGCTACAAAATCAATCAATTTCAAAGTATCTCATCAAGTGGAAGAGCTTACCCGTTGAAGATTCCACATGGGAGGACAAGAATTTTATACAGAAGCATCCAAAACTACTCAAGCGTTGAGGACAATGATTTTTGAAGGAGAGGGGCATGTTAGGTCCCTATACTACTAGTGTAACCCCTTATTGTTATTAGTGCAACCCCCTTATTGTATTATTGTTACCATATAGTCCCCATGTTGTTATTTTTATGCCCCATAGAATCCCACTATTATTATTGTTGTGCCCCTACAATATTATTGTTATGTAGGCTCTGATTGTATTGGGACACCCTAGACTCCTATATATAGAAAGGAGGTATTGTCATTTGTATCATCCAAGAATTGTTCATTTATGTAATGTAAAGGAGGTTTCCCCCTTGAAGAGGCTGATTTTTAAGTCATTGATTTATCTTTTCTATAATTTTATGAGCTGGTTTCATAATAGATTAAAACTAAGAATAAACATCTAGTAGGGTTGTTATAGCTAATACCCATTCCTAAGTGACAGTGGGAAATTATTTACATTGACTTCATTACAAATATACCTATAAAAGTGAAGAAACATGATTTGACCATGTTTGTGGTGGATAAACTCACCAAGGCTTCCCATTTCATTCCAATGAAGTCAACACACAAGTAAACTAATGTTGCTAATATTTACACGAGGAAAATTTCCAGGTTGCATGGTGTGCCCAAGGAAAGTATTTTAGATACAGATCCAAAGATTTTGTCCAATTTTTGTATAAGCATATTTAAGGGACTTGGGATTGATTTAAAATTTAGCATATCATACTATTTGGAGTTAGATGGCCAAACAAAAAGGTTAATTAGGTCATCAAGGACATGTTGAGGATGTATGTGATGGAAAAGGCTTCAAATGGGAAGAATATTTGTGCTTGATGGGGTTTTCTTATAATAATTGGTACCAAGCATCCTTAAGATGAGCCTGTTTAAAGCCTTATATAATAAGAAGTGAAATACACTAGTAAGTTGGGATAATCTAGTTGAAATGTCTATTGTCAATCCATATTTACTTAGGGAAATGGAAGAGAAAGTAGAAAATATTAAGTAGAATTTGGAAGCTTCCAAAGATTGAAAAAAATGTTATGTAGATAGGAACAGGTCAAACTGCCAATTTAGAACTAGTGACCATGTCTTCTTGAGGGTGAAGCCAAGGATAATTGCCTTGAAATTGGGCAATTGTGCAAACTGACAATGAGATATTGTGGATCATTTGAGATCCTATAGAGGATAAGTTGAATTTCATATAGTATTGCATTACCAACATCCATGCATGTACATAATTTATTTCATGTTTCATGGCTAAAAAAGTATGTTTGTGATGCTAACCATATAAGTAATTGGAACATGATTTAGGAGGAGCCTTTGGGATACTTTTAGGTCTATCTAGTATAGATGTCAGGCAAGAAATTCAAGGTGTTTTGGAATTGAGCCATTGTATTCGTAAAGGTGAAATAGACCCATTTTGGTCTTGAATATGATACATGTGAGCATGAAGATGTGATGAGGGAAACACACACACACACAGACACACATGCATATAGTCAAAGTCCATTAAGGGCTTGAAAGAATTCCAAGTGGCAAAAGAGGGGAATACACACAAAAATGAGTGTGTTATCTCTATGAATAATGAAGGAGGGGGTGTACAATAGATTCCTGTGTTATGTTGAGTATGGATGAACCTCATGAGATATTTCAATAGGATGACCATGGAAGTATAGTGTCCATGGTGGAAATGGAGGCTTGGAAGGGTACTTGGAAGGTTTGTGATGGTAATGTAACTCCTAGAAGTGACAATATTGTTGGTTGGATATTGTCAGGCTTAGTACCTTGGGTGATAGTTTTTGGTACTAGGTATGCACCAGGTTTTTGGGAAAGCTGATGTTGATGCCCAATAGATTCAAATCCCTAACTCAAGGGTGATCAATTTTTGAAAGAAAAAAACAACGTGGTCTATGGTTGTGTGGAATGGAAAAATTTTGCAGCCAATTACACCATTTAAAAGATAAGAAATTGTCGGATCTATGCTATGTTGTATTTTCCACTGCAATGTTTATATGTGTGTGTGTGTGTGTGTGTATGTATGTATGTATTGCCATATGCTTGTGAAATGTATCTACATTTTAATTATATTAATAATGCTAGATTGCATTTGTGATTGTGTTATGCATATGGATGTGCATTTAGATATACATTGGAGTGTGTTGATAGTTCCCAGAAAAAGGAAAATTTTCAAAGCACAATTTTTCAAGGGTTATCTAGCATGGAAATTGGGCCTAAAGAGGGGATGGGTGAGCTAGTAGTGGATGATTTATGTTACAATTAATATGGTTATGATATATGGAAGTGAATATATTTTGATATAAATACTTTCAAATTCTATTGATTGTTCAACGAATGTGATAGGTGATGGGATTTTCAATTACCTTTCTAATTATTCAAAAATAAAACAAAAAATTGTATATTTAATTACTAATCCAAGGTTTGTGTGGAACTTGTGAACTATCGTGCACCATATGTACTAGTACAATATGTAGTTGTAGCACTATAAATGAGTGTCACTAGAAAATATATTGGGATGCTTTCACAAGTCACTAGGAGAAATCTACTTGCAATCCAATCCACACTTGTAGGAATGTAAAGAGAACACTTGCAAGAAAGTAAATTTGAAACTTGAAGATAAGTAAATATCACAATTTCGGAAAGTAAATCACATAGGCATGTTCTAGTGACTTGTTCTAGTGTTAAGATGGCCTTGGTTGTTGTAACAAAAATGTAGTTGCACATGCAATATAATGAATTAAATCACAAACCATCAAACCACACTTTGTTCATAAAGGAGATAGGACTATAAATTACACATTATAAACATAATAATAAAACTTAAACCAATAAAAAATAGAGCTGCATAATAATTATGGAAAACTGGGTATTCTAGTGTCAACGCAGAGTTGCAGTAATGACCTAAATCATTGATTGTTGTGAAAGTCTCATGACAACTATCAATCCGTAATTAATGAAAATATTAATGAATGAGTTCTAAGTAATAAAACTACGATATAGGGTTGCAACAATATGAATTAACATAGTTGCAATAATAAACCTACGATACAAACTTACAACAATATGAAATATAAAAGTTATAGCAATTGAACTTCAAAGTTACAGCAAAGGAAATATTAGAGTTACAACTATATACAAATTAAAATAATTTCTAGAAATAAACTAAATATAAAGGATACTATGGCTACACTATAAATTACAAACAATACCTGATTGAGGAGTGGACTCTACCTCCTCTGATGAGGCACTAGTTTACGAAAGAAATAAGGAACTAGATACTTAGCACACCATTGATTGAAATGGAATGAAAATGAACTTTATAGATGGTAGGAAACATGAAAAAAAATAAAATACTTAGTTTTGATTCTAATTTTCTTAACTATGATTGAATACTCAGCTCAAGGAAAGCATTTTTTATATACAATATTCTCTATCTAAATTAATCAAAGAAATGGGTATAAATCCATGACAATTAGGTTCCATCCTATTACATTCCAAAATATAGAAAAAATTAGGCACATGATTAATTAATAATTGTATGGCAAGTGGAGGTTGAGTCATTCATTATTTACTAAGTGCCTATTTACCTTTGTTGTTTTCCTAGACGAGGAGATTGATTGTTTGAATGCCTAGTCAACCCACAAATAATATTTGTTTAGTTGATTGATGCATTGTTATAGTTAGTGTAGATTTAAAACCCCCTTTCTCAAATTTTATAGTAATAGTCTTGAGTAAGTTGCGACAATAGCCATGTGGTGTGAGTCGTAACAAGAAGGAGTCAAAACAATGGAGAGTTGCAACACTGGTGTCATAAACATAGATTTATAACATGCGTATCAGAAGCTCATATTTACAATGAAACTCAAGAAGAGAGTTGTAGCAACTCCCATTCTGGAATTGAAGTACCTATGTACTTACGAAGAGTTGAATCAATTGTTGAGAAAGTTGCAACACCTGCACTTGAAATGTACATGTGTGGCCATGTTCTTGTATACCATTGTCAGCACTAAAAGGTAATAATCTCTTGAAAATGCATAAGAATAGGTATTTAAATGGAATAATAATGGGATAATTATTTCTTGACCAAAAAATGATCATTGTGGATGAAAAGGTATTAGCATGATATGGAAACAGGAAAAACCATATACAAAAGGGTATTGGTTGGTGTTAAAAGATTTTAATTTGAGCACCTTCCATCCCCCCTAGTAAAATTCATTACATGTCCCTATGCAACCAAACTGTTAGATTAAGTCTGAGTAGGTGAGACTCCCTTCCAGGTCATTGAGATAGTAGTTAGTTTTCCTTGCTTCATCAATATGGAATTAGTCTTTTCTTTCTTGATTTTTCTTCCTTTCAAGTAGGCCAGTTCCTCTTTCCTAGAAAATTTGTACTCCTTCCTATATTCCCTAGCCGGTAGCTAAATTAGTTGGTATTGAAAAATGCATACCTATCCATTTATCTCCACAAATATCTATGCACTTAATATTTGTATGCACTCTCTCTAATGCCACCTTTAGGTTGTTGGAATTAAAGGGGTCCCTTTGCTAAATGTACTCCTTAGATTGTTTCTATCTCTCAATACATCCTTCCATGGATACCTTTTCCAATACTTCAATTTGTGTATTACAATGTACAATAGCTTGTACCCTTTTCCTAGTCATAAAATATACATGTGGTGGATAGCAAGTCCATTGTTTGTGCATGTTACTAACTTTTAAAGGCCTATAAAATTCTACTCTATCTGATAGGTTAATTTTGATATTTTTCTTTACAATCTTATGAGACGATTCCCAATCAGTGTGATTTCTCAAATAGTTAGACGCCCCCAACTAAGTGGTTAGGATTCCACATTGGCTTATATAATAATAAGACATTATATTTATATAGCTCATAAAATAGGTTAATACCTTCACTAGTACATGCATAATATGCCTCCAAAAGATAACAAGGGATGTGATCTCGAAATGTTTCCTAGTAATTATATATTTTTTATGAAACATTATTAATTTTTTGTACAAGAACATATTATAGTGAGGTCAGGGAGGTTTGCAACTAAGAGTCGCCTTAACCAATAATCAAAGTTGAAATTTCTCAATTTCCAATTTATTTACTATTCCTCTAGGTCAAACAATTTCTTTTATTTTTTTCTTTCCTCTTTCCATCTTCCGTGGCTTTGAAATGATCAACCCACTTCTCTCTCAAACCTCTAATGTTGTGTTGGTGTTCCTCAATAAGAATCAAACCTTCCTCATAAAATGTTATTAGTTGATTACATTTGTATTATATTATCTCAACCATATACTAGGAATATCTACTTGTGTGGTATTTTGTTCCACTATTTAATCCTAAGTATGGGTTGATATCTCAATCAAGGTAGGTATACTATCTTCTATTTGTACTACAATTCTAGGGTTTCTCTTTTCTAGTTTGGGTATATCTCTCTTAATTCAAGGAGAGGTTCCTTTGTAGTAATGGAATCTACTACCTAGGCAAGGAAGTCTAACATCTCAAAAATCCTACACTTTATGAGTTCATCTCTTAACAACTTGACAATGTTTTCAAGTTTCATATTCTCATTTTCAAGCACTACATTCATCCTTAAAAGTCATGTATACAAAGGAATAAGTAGATGAGTGATTATTATTTTATGTCTCTTTACCTTGGTTGTATTTTATCTTTTTGGGGAATCAATGGTATATTTTGCTTCAATATTTTTAGCTTCTTCTTCTTGGGACATAATGGTATCTTCTATTTTAGGAGTTACAACTTATTATGCTTCTTGTTATACCTCTAAAATCATAGCAAGGCATCCTCTTAGAGTTTCCCTTGTTGTTTCTTGTGTTTTAGTAAGGTCCTCTACCCTCATCTATTCATCAAATCTAGGCCTAGTAGAGTCTTGACCATCCCCCATCGCTTATGCTAGTTCTTCTATGTTAGTAGTGTGTGTTTCCTCCATTACCCTTACTGGTTCCTATGGAGTAGTAGGGGGTTATTTGTGCGCTACATATCCTTATTTTTCCACCCTTGTTGGTTCCTATGTAACAATAGGGGTTTTTTCGTGTGTTGGTTGAGTTGTAGTAGCAAGGGTATATCTGGTCCTTTTCTTCTTTGGAATAGGTAAATATGTAGCCCTTTCTTCATTCTTTGTAGTCTTTTTGTTGGGGGGTTCCTCCCTACTATCACCACATCACTATCATGGGCACCTTCATCTCTCTACAATGTTGTAGAAACCCCTTAGGATTTTCTTCTTCAATCAAAACACTAGGGTACTTTATGGCTAGTGAAGTTTCAAAAATATATTCTATGGTTGTAGCTCTAGGAGTTGTAACAACTTTTTGGGTTAATGTAGCTTCTGGAGTTGGAAACATTTTGTCTCATGGTGGATTTGCAACAATTCTGGCTTCTCTATATGGAGTTGACACAAATTGTATCTCTACTGGTGCCCTTGCCACTTGGCTCCATGCCTTGCCTTCTTTGGGCATTACGTGCTCAACCAAGAGTTTGAAGAGCTTGTGAGGTGAGGGGGTTTCTCATGTTTGGGTAGATTATGCAATGATGAGGTCATGTTTTACAACATTTTGTAAAGGAAAATTGGGCAATTAATTAGCTTTTAATTCCATAGGTGGTATAATGGAGTTGCAATAATAGGGTTGTGATGACGGAGTTGTAGCAATAGAAACATCCTCTATTGCATATCCTAAAAAGTAGTTTATTAGTAGAAAAAAATTGTAAAGAAGATATAGGAGCATGAACAAAAGAATCGTAACGTAACCATCATGAAACCATGAAGTTCCCTCTTGTTCATGATATATTTTTTTTAAATGGTATCTGCTAGCATAAGTTGGTTTTCACATAACATGCTACCATGTATGCCCCCAAGGATGTTCATTCATGGGATATATATATATATATATATATATATGGTTGTGTAATGAATTATCCAACAAGTATTCCCTCTTTGTTAACAATATTCAAGTTATGCCATCCATTGGTGGTTCTCCTAAAAAAGGATTCCTTGGAAGGACCATCTACTTTCAGGCTTTGGATAAGTACATTCCAAGTTGTAAAGAAATTCTAAGTGTTTATTTTTCTTTTTCAATTGTGTTGATGGTGCTGGAAATCTGTCAACCAAGGGGGTCTCCGTAATGTGAAGTCTCAATTAGACCTCACATCATTGGGAGTAAGAGAACCATGCAGAGTATCAACTCAACCACCATAACTCAAAGGTTTGCCTTAGCTGTAATGAATAACATAATAGAGTATGCATATAACCTTTGAAATCAGCAAGTATGTTGACACTGCAAAACACCAATTACAATGTGTAAAAGGAGGCTTTCACGAGAGGGTATTAAGAGTGAGTATCTAAACGAAAAGTAATAGTAATATCCTAAGAGAGGCATATGAGAGCATGGAAATATTTGTTAGTTATCTAGTGAAATAGTTTACATAGACACAACGATCATTAAAGAAAATATAACACAGATTCAATAAGATAAGTACCAAATCCAATGAAGTAGTTAAATTTCATTAGTACATATGAACATAACATATATCGCAAACATCGAAATAATAGTCTTACAATATTCACGATACATGCATGAAAACGCGTTGGATCAACGAGCTTCTGATATTAAATTAAATATCCAAGTACACAGCTATAATGATGAGCCATTAGCTCTTATAGGAACATTAAGTCACTTCTTGCTTCTCCAAATAATGATCTTATCTCTTATGCTAAGCTAGAGAAGCTAAGGCTTGATCTCCAAAGTATAAGCCTCCAAAATTCATTTGGTTGAGTTATGAGGTTGTATTTATAACAAGAGGAATGACCTTTCATATCCTCATGATTCTTGAGATTCCCTCATGACTATTGTACTTCTAGGTGACTCTTAAACTTCTACAATTTCTTGGACTTTTCCTAGTGACTCTTTAGTTTACATGTGACCTTTCATATTCCACATGTGAATCTTGGACTTCTGCACATTTACATTTGTCATTTTGGAAATACATAATTAATATCCACATCATGTGGCAAGACTCATTGACACATATGACATTGTGATGAAACTTGTACAAGCCATGACTTGGCAAAAGCTGACTTGTATATTCATAATGATGTATCAATGCCGAGCTTTTATTCTTGTTTTTTCCTTGATATCTTCATTACTGATCTTATAGGTTCTTCATATTCATCCTCTAAGAGGCTTATTGACATGGAGTATTTATGTGATCTTGATATTTAAGCTTCTGTCATGATATTGTGTACCTTCATCTTCTCACTTGATGATCTCTTCATGGTTCCAACTTCACAAGTGTCTTTCTACATGATCTCCTAAGAATCCTCTTTGAACATCATCTTGTCATATCGAGGTATAGTACCTACAAATGGAATTCACCCATGGCAAGACAACATTAGCCTAGAAACATTTTAGTCTAACTCTCCTTATGCACTTCACTAATTGGACCTAGGATTGAGTGTAGGACAAAGAAGGCTTAGGGATTCCATAGTGCATAGTTCTAGTTAGCAGGAGTGATGTTCTGGTGATTGTGATTGCACAATGTGTAGTATCTAGGGTCAAAGAAAGAGAATTGCATGGTTAAGGGAGTCAAGGAGACAACGTTGAGGGATTTATCATTGAAACTATGTAAATGGGCAGTTCTAGCTGACATTGAGGCATAATACTTCATAGTTGGGAAAGTTAGTGAGACAATGATGAAGGCTTGCTCATTGTGATTGTGAAATGCGCATTTATGGGAGGCCAATGACTAAAAAATGCGCATATGAGAAATTAAAAGAGGAATAAATGAAGGGATTTCTCATTGTGATTACGCAATGCACAGTTGAAGGGAGAGACCGAGCCATTGGATTGTGCATTTCAGAGAGATAGAGAGACAAATGTTTTACTAAAAATATGCAATGCGCATTGAAGGATTGACTGGGAGGTAAGATTGCATAGTTCTAGGGAAAAAGAGGCAGTTATTGAGCACTATGACTAAAAAATAAATAATCCTTGGAGGCAGTGACTACTTATTGCACAGTTCCAAGAGATAGGATAGGTTGACCAAGGCATGAGACTATGTAATGCGCGGTTTAGGCAGATTAGAGGGAGGTTGATCAAGGAAGGATAATCTTTCAAAAATGACTAAGTGTGGGACCAAAGAACTGAAAGATGGAACCAAAACATGAATTGAACATTCTCACACACTTATAGATGACCATCCACTTGAAAATGAAGAATTCACCACTTAAAATCAACATGTCCTCAATGAAATGATATCAGAACAACACTTACCTCTAGGTGCAACACTTAAGATACAATTTCCGACACAAGTGACGACACTAACGAAATAATGATCAAAACTTTGGGAATGAGATAATTCATGTCCCTATGAGATATAGAACACTATAGTAAAAGATACTACATTAAGGACACCCTTTAAGAGTGTACAGATGAATCCCTTTTATTAGATTTGACACTTTCCTTACCAAAAGGTGACACTTGCAATAGTAAGAAAAAGCGAAAATGAAACTTGAAAGAGCTAAATAAAGTGAAATTAACACATTATATAGTGAATACAACACAAAATCACCACTTGTAGAAGTGAAAGAAATAAAAAATTACAATCATGAAAGTAAAAGGAAAATTTGCGAAAGAAAAGGTGCACAAAAGCGACAGTTGGGAAAACTCATTGGAATAGTAATACAATTGTAACTGCAGTGAGAGGGAGAATGTTAATGGAGAATTAGCACTGACTATTGACATAGGTTACATAGCTTAATATACTAATAATTGTGCAAGAATTATTCCTAGAGGTTACGCAAGCCTTACTTTAAGGAATTGCACAATACCTATATGAGCTTGCTTGAAAAGAAGTGTGTTTATGAATTCATCAAGGAATGAAATTGTGTGAGCAAGTGAATTGAATGTTGGGTGTGGAGCTTGATTATCTTCTGTATTCAAAGGTTTCAGTCGGATGTATACCCCAGGAATATTGTACACCCCTCCACACGCGG
>APFE030865973.1:43129-62821 GCA_000404065.3 Pinus taeda | reverse complement strand
GGTGGGTGCGGGGATTGCACCCCCGAAGCTAAAAATAGATGTAAAATTGCCTTGTAAAAGTCTAGTAATTTCTTGTCAATTAGGGTCGTTCATTATGGAGATGATCTAACGGTAGAAGTTATGTTTAATTTAGGGTTTTTAACCCTAGAATGCAACCCCTCATTATATATATGAGGGAATTGTATTGTGTCTATGTAGATCTATATTCTGAGTGAGGAAGAGAGAGGAGATTGAGAGCGAAGAGGGTGTTACAGCTGATCTGTTGTAGGTTGTATCTCTTCAGTTTGCTGGATAATATAAATGGAAGGACTAGTTGTTTCTCCGTGGACATAGCCCAAACTGGGTGAACCACGTATATCTGTGTCTATTTTGTTTTATGCATTTTCTGTGTTTATATTTTTGCAATATTTTATGTGTTTCATTGCTGTGTAATATATAATTTTCTAACAACTAGTATCAAAGCCGAAGGTCTATTTGGTTGATATACTCGCAGGAGAGAAGGGTTCCTAGTTCGAGTGGGAGTAACGGCAGAAGATGGTAGGTTTAGGGTCGAAAAATTTAATGACCAAAACTACCAGCTGTGGAAGATGCAGATGGAAGATTATATGTATCAGAAATATCTGTACCTACCATTGAGCAGAAAGACAAAGAAGTCGACGAGTATGAAAGGCACAAAATGGAATATTCTTGATAGAAAGGCACTTGGAACAATACGACTGTGCCCAGCGGTCTCGGTAGGTTTAATATTTCAAAGGAAATGACAACAGAGGGTTTAATGTCGACATTGGCCAAACTATATGAAAAACCCTCGGCCTCAAATAAGGTATTTCTTATGAAGAATTTATTTAATATGAAGATGTCAGAAGGTGGATCTATTGCTAATCATTTAGATGATTTTAATATAGTTACAATTTAGTTAAGTTCTGTAGGGGTAACTTTTGATGATGAAGTTAGGGATTTGTTATTTTATGCTCATTGCCAGAAAGTTGGAAAGGGTTAGTTATGGCCATTAGTAACTCTGTCTCTAGATCTAGTACTTTAAAGTTTGATGATGTTGTCGGTGCAATCCTTAGTGAGGAAATGTGATGGAAAAGCTCCGGTGAGACATCAGGTAATGCTTTGATTGCAGAGAATAGGGGAAGAAAAATGGAAAGAGGAAAGAGCCTAGGATATCGCAGTAAGTCAAGAAAAGGCAGATCCAAGTCCAGATCGGGGATAGTGTGCTAGAAATGTGGGAAGAAAGGACACCTGAAGAAAGACTACAAGTCTCGGAAGGGAAAAGAAGGAGATGTGCATCAAGAAACTAATCATGAAGCAAATGTAATAGGTGATATGTTGCAAGATGCTTTGATTCTTTCACTAGAAAATATTATTGATGCTTGGGTGGTAGATTTAGGGGCCTCATTCCATGCCAGACCTGATAAGAAATATTTTCATGATTATGTTCAAGGAGATTTTGGACAGATTTGATTGGGTGATAATAAACCTTGTAAAATCATTGGAATGGGTAAAATTTTCATAAAACAAGAAAATGGAAACCAGTGGCTATTGAAGGAGGTAAGGCATGTTCCAGATCTGAAGAAAAATTTGATTTCAACAAGGCGGTTGGGAGGTGAAGGTTGCGTAACTACTTTCACAGATAAAACCTGGAAGGTCACTAAAGGATCCTTGGTAATTGCGAAAGGATGAAAGGTTGGTACATTGTATTTATGCAATGGTATTTCTAATTCTGTTAATGCTTTAACTTCTAGAGGAGAAGATATGGCATTGTGGAATCATAGGCTCGGGCACATGAGTGAGAAGGGGATGCAGATTCTTCACTCAAGAAATTTGTTGTCAGGTTTGAAGCATGTTGATTTAAAATTATGTGAGAATTGTGTTTATGGAAAACAAAAGAGAGTCAGATTCCTTAAGTTTGGGAAAGAAAGAAGAGTGAAAAATTGAGCTTGTGCATACAGATGTATGGGGACCTGCTCAGGTATCATCCTTGGTGGCTCTTGTTTTATGTTATTTTATTGATGTTGCACCCCGAAAAACCTGGATTATTGTATTCAAATACATCTGATGTATTTGAACTTTAAGAAATGGGAAAGCTTGGTGAAAATGAGCAGGGGAAAATGTTGAAGTGTCTCAGATCAGATAATGGAGGTGAATATTGTAGCAAAGAGTTTGATAGGTACTGTTCAGAGAATGGAATTCGTAGAGAGAAGACAGTTCCAGGAAGACCACAAGAAGATGGTGTGTTAGAAAGGATGAATAGGACAATAATGGAGCGTGCAAGGTGCATGAGATTGCATGCACGATTTCCTTTACAATTTTAGGCAAATGCTATAGATACTGATGTTTATCTAATAAATAAAGGGCCTTCAAGTTCCTTGGATGGTGGTATTCCAAAGGAGGCATGGAAAGGTAAAAAGGTAAACTACTCTTTTTTAAAGACTTTTGGTTGTGAAGCCTTTGTCCATGTTAACAAAGAAAATAGAACAAGGTTTGAGGAAAAATCAAAGAAATGTACCTTTATTGGATATGGTGTTAATGATTTTGGTTATCTCTTATATGATTATGAAACACACAATATCATTAGGAGTAGAGATGTAATATTCAATGAAAAGGTCTTGTATAAGACTTAGTTGTAGGAAAAGAATCAGGAAAAAGAAAACAAAGAATACACAGTGCTTGATGATATCACAGGAAAAATGATGGCGCTTGAAAATCATAATGATCAATAGCCAGAACAACAAACACAATAGCCAAAAGCACTTCAAACACCTAAAAGTGGTGTTGGAAGATCTACCAAGATAAGTAGACCCCCTGAACTATACTCTCCTTCATTATATTATGTATTGTTAACTGATTCTGGTGAACTAGAATGCTATGAAGAAGTAGTGCAGGTAGAAACCAGGAAGAAGTGGGAGCAAGCCATGAAAGAAGAGATGGACTCATTAGCACATAACTAGACTTGGTAATTAGTCAGGTTACCTGTAGGTAAAACAACATTACAGAATAAATGGGTTTACAAGTTGAAGGAAGAAGATGGAGGTAGAAAAAGGTACAAAGCTAGACTTGTGGTGAAGGGGTTTGCACAGAAGAAAGGTATTGATTTTGAAGAAATATTTTCTCTGTTGTGAAAATGACTTCAATCAGAACTATTCTAAGTCTAGTAGCAGCTGAAGATTTGCATCTTGAGCAATTAGATGTAAATACAACCTTTCTCCATGGGGATTTGGAGGAAGAGATATATATGCAACAGCTACAAGGTTATGAGGTAAAAGGGAAGGAGAAACTAGTGTGCAGGTTGAAGAAGAGCTTGTATGGCTTAAAAAAGGCTCCAAGGTAGTAGTATCTAAAATTTGATAGGTTTATGTCTGAACAAGGTTATACTAGGTGTCACTCTGATCATTGTGTTTATCTAAAAAGGAAAAATGATGCCAGTTATATTATATTGTTATTGTATGTAGATGACATGCTTGTTGTAGGTTCTAACATGCAGGAAATAAATGTGCTCAAAAGGAGATTGGAAAACTCATTTGCAATGAAGGATTTGGGTGCTGCAAAACAAATCCTTGGTATGAGAATAACTAGAGACAGGAAGAATCGAAAATTAACATTGTCTCAAAGTGAGTACATAGAAAAGGTGTTGAAAAGGTTTAATATGCAGAATGCAAAACTAGTTAGTATACCTTTGGCTAGCCATTTCAAATTAAGTAAGGAGGAGTGTCCCGAGACTCAGGAAGAAATGGCTCGTATGTCTAAATTTCCATATGCATCAACAGTTGGAAGCTTAATGTATGCAATGGTCTGCAAAAGGCCTGATATTGCACATGCAGTGGGAGTTGTAAGCAAGTACATGAACAATCCAGGAAAAGAACATTGGATGGCGGTGAAGTGGATTCTTAGGTATTTGAGAGGTACCACAAACCAAGCATTATGCTTTGGTGGTACAAACATTGCTCTATAGGGATATGTTGATGCAAATATGGCGGGTGATAGAGATAACAGGAGGAGCACAACAGGGTATATGTTTACTGTAGGTGGAACATCTGTTAGTTGGGTCTCAAAATTGCAAAGTGTTGTTGCACTCTCAATAACAGAAGAAAAGTATGTTGCTGCTACAGAGGCTAGTAAAGAAATGATTTGGTTACAAAGGTTTCTAGATGAATTGGGTAAGATGCAGGAGTTGCGCAGGTTATACAGTGACAATCAAAGTGCCATACAACTTGCAAAGAACTCTGCATTTCATTCCAAGACTAAGCATATATAGCTCAAGTACCATTTCATACGGTCAGCGTTGGAAGATGGATAGTTGAATCTGGAAAAGATACACACTAGCCAGAATCCTGCAAATATGTTAACAAAAGTGTAACCAGGGAGAAACTGGGGATCTGCTCAGTTTCAATTGGTCTTCAAGTATGATGAATAAGATGAGAAATAGCCAGGTCCAAAGTGGAGTCATTGTCTAGCAAATGAAGCAGCGGTGGAGTTGCTATAATCAGTTTCCAAGTGGGATATTTTTGGTTGTGGAGCCTGATTATCTTCTGTATTCAAAGGTTTCAACCGGATGTGTATCCTAGGAAGATTGTACACCCCTCCACGCATGGGGGGGGGGGTGCAGGGGGGATTGTGCTCCCAAAGCTAAAAATAGATGTAAAATTGCCTTGTAAAAGTCTAGTAATTTCTAGTCAATCTGGGCCATTCATTAGGCGGATGATTTGATGGTAGAGGTTATGTTTAATTTAGGGTTTTTTGCCCTAGAATGCAACCACTCACTATATATATGAGGGAATTGTATTGCGTCTATGTAGATCTGTATTCTAAGTGAGGAAGAGAGAGGAGATTGAGAGCAAAGAGGGTGTTACAGCGGATCTGTTGTAGGTTGTGTTAGCGCTAAAATCTACCTTAGGCTGAAAATAAGGTGAGACTCAAGGCCACATCAAACCACGCTCAGCCTCATAGCTAGCCCTACGAGGACAGGAGAGGGCTCTCTCCAGGTCAAAATCGACGAAAGATAATAAAAAAGGCTCGAGATGACTGAATTGATGACTAATTTTAGGCTAGGTATTAAGTACAAAGAGTTTAGAATTGATTTTTAAAGGTTTTGTTGAATTCAAGGGAAAGGCAATTTTGGGTGCGGGGGTGAGGCATAGCTTTTGCAGAGATCTACTTGGGGCAAGATAGGCGATTGTTTTGATTCCTTAAAGCAAGTGAGGTGGATAGATCAGACTAGTGAGGAGCTAAGGAGAGCAAGGAAGTCTCAAGGATTCTCCTTAAACTGAAGAAAACATAGAAAATTAAACAAATTTAAAGGCAGAGCATAACGAGTTCATGGATTCTACCTTAACACTTCATTTGTTTAATTACAGAAGATTAAGTAAAGCAAATGGTACACATACAAAACTTACAAGTACTGAGAGAAAAACACCATCAACACATAAAGCCACATGAATCCCAAATAGTGTTGCAAAACCCTGGTCTTTCCTTTGCCAAAATGTAGATAAGATATGTACAATATAGTCTCAAGCTATTCCCAAGAGTCCAACCTCTCCTACTGAATGAAAATTTACACATATAGACCAAGCTATCCTCATTCCCTAACCTATAGGGGTCGATCTCCTCCTTCTAGGAGCAGTTTGAACAAATTCTAAACATGGAGCAAGAATCTAGATGACCAAACAACATGCCTCTAAAAAGAAGGAAACTGATTCATTACATTAATTTCTTGCTAATTTGTGAATGAATCATCTAGAAGAAGGTATATAAGTGCCATGTTACCTTACATACATCAAATTACATCATGTTGGGTAAAAAATTACATGAAAGAGTGAAACTGGTGAAAACTAGCCGAATTCGTGAGCTGAAGGTGAAAAACTGGGCCAAAAACTGTATGCGTATCACCCCTGATCCCTATGCGTAGCACACATTTGATCCTATTTTTGGGGCACTTCCCGGCATCCAAATTGATCTCATGATAGCTCGTTGAAACGCCCTGGATGTATAGTTTCCAACCTAAGTGGAATTTTCCAATTTGGAGCTCATTTCCCCCCTCAAAACTGAATTCTCCCAGAGGTACTTCCTGCAGTTGGAAAAGGTGGCAGCAAGGTGGTTTTCATGATGTTTTTGGACATTTTGACCATCCAGACCTCAATGAAATGCTTCAGAAATGGCTGAAAATGTGTATTTCTTCATGAAAGATCCAAAACTACAAGCCATTTGTCATTTGGACCTCCCAATCTTCAGGGTAGCGCGCTGCGCGCTACGCGTAGAGCCAAAAAAACTGTTTCACAAGCCAAAAATTTTGAAACGACAAAATTTTCTCCAAATTTTCCCAAATTTGGAGTGAAGACCGTCCATCATGTATCATGCTCAACTAATGAAGCCTCGGCCAAAACTCAAAGTGGATCAGGCCTTTTGCGTTGCTTTTGCACTTTTCTCAAACGCCTCTTGAGGATCTTCATTCTCGCTTTGCAAACATGCATGCGAGCCCAATAGTGAGTCTTCATGTGGCGAAGCATGTCTTTGTCCCTGTTTTCCTTCGCCAACAACTTTTCCAAATGAGTGTTGACTCGGATGAGCATTGATTCCCGATCAATAGGTGTCAAATCATCGGGTCTCCTTCGGGCCAATTCCCAGTCTTCGCGGATCTTCCGCAGCTCATAAAGTTCATGCTCATCTTCCAACTGTTTGTTGCACTGCTCCAAATAGTTGATCACCCACTTAGCCATCTGCAATTTCTTTTGCAGTGACTCATTCTTGACCCTTTGTTCTCAGATGATCTCCTTTAGCTCGGAGCTAGGAGAGCTAGCATCAACATCAAAGATATCCGTGTCCTGGCCTCCTGAAGGACCCTCATCAACCATGGGTCTCTTGCCCCTGTCCTGGATCTATACCTGTGCTAAAGACGGAGGCGAGACCCCTTCCACATGATGTGGAGATAATACTCGCTGTGCTGATGGTCAACGAGACCCCTTTCACCCCGGGTGGAGATAGTACTCGTCGTGCGGCTGCAAATAAGGCCCTGTGGCCTTTCTGATATGTCACATATACTGGAGCATCAACATGCTCGGTCTCAGGAATGTCAAATTTTTGTGAAGGCCCTCCCTCATCATGAAATATCTTTGGTGGTGGCTGAGGCGCTGTGAAAAGGTCACGAGAAATAAAATCCTCCCATGTAATGCCCTGCTGTGCCAGCTGATGAATCACCACGATCTTGATCAATGCATAATGGTATATGCTCCTATGTTGATGTGCTGGGCTCTTCTTTTGCACTAAAGGCATCATCCTCTCTATGTTGCGAAACATAAAATATGGGATGTTCATCAGACACACCCTTGTAAAATGCATCAACAAACGGACATGGTATGCATAAAGACGCGAGAATCTGCCCTCACAACTGAAATACCGGATGATGAGTTTCATCAAAGGTGCAAACCGATCATTCAGGTAGTGGAAAGGAAAAACTCTGCTCAAGTGCCTCATATACCCTGGTTT
Source organism: Pinus taeda (assembly GCA_000404065.3). NCBI lineage: Eukaryota > Viridiplantae > Streptophyta > Pinopsida > Pinales > Pinaceae > Pinus > Pinus taeda. The sequence goes on along the minus strand of APFE030865973.1, from coordinate 55,336 downwards.
AATATATGGCTCATAATATGATTTCTCTAGCTATTGACGCTTATTCCATTGCTCCCTATATTGGAATTCCGTGGCCTCTGCAATGGTTTCTGTGACCAAATTGAAATTAACTCCAGCAAGGTTACATGGCCATCATGTAAATGGAGAATACAAGCGAGCTAATTCACGATGATGCTGAAACTATGAAATTAGCTCATAAAAATGATAGCATGACTGATGGAAAAAGCAATCCATGGCAAGTGGGCAAGCCTGCAATTGTACCATAGAAGTGGGCTCTTCTCTAAGATGTTTACCACCTTTGCCACCTCTGCGAGGTCTTTGTGGCACATTTCCCTCTGTGGTGGAATCACTGTCATTTTCTTGCTCATAAGATGACTCTGTATCTAACATGGTTTTGAGAACAAAATAGCTGCAATAGGAGGACTGCAATGTGTATGTTGTAGGTGTGATGAAATCCCAATTTCAGTGTATCCTAAAAAAACCAGCTAAAGCATCATAAAAGTTATGCCATAATGGATATTTTGTTTGGTATATTTGGGCACAAAACAATCACAAAGATATTTTGGTATGAGATGCTGTTGGCTCAAAGTTTTCAAATGGGTAAGGAGCTATATTTTACCAAGGAAAGGGAGAAAAATATTCATCAATTATTCACATGCCTTTAAATACCCTATACAAAGTTTTTAATAAGGGCCTAGGGTTTGATTTGTTTTCTTACACCCAACACCACTTCCATTCTTCAAACACATAGTAGACAATATTCAACTTGATGATTGAGTCAAAGAAGCACCTACTTGTAGCTTCGAAGGCGATTTGATACGTTTTAGGCACATAAACTTAACACTGGAATGGGTGCGTAGCGCGCAAGTTCTATGAGTAGCGCACCTCCCAATGCATAGCGCCTATGTAAATTAACACAGGATGTGTGCGCCCAATGTGTAGCGCACCGCCCAGTGTGTAGCGCGCACCTTCAACTCTACCTCAAGGGTTTGAAACTTGGTTTTTCGCCCTCCAATCTTGAAAATGATTTTGCTCTGATATGTGGTGAACCAAAAAGACTTGTTTCACCTTATATATACCCAAAATATCTAATTTGAATAAATTGATTTCAAAAAAACCCACTTTGTAAAGTTTGGGCACTTTCACTTTTGGCCTATTAATACAATGATGCTTTTTGATTTTCTCATGCTTTTCTGAGGTTTGGACTGAAGTTCTTTGTTGATTTTTGTTTGCAGGGTAGCTGTAATATGCTCTGGAAAAGGAGATCAAGGCTGCGCTTGAACGATTGAGGAATTGAAAATTTTGACAATTTTTTACAAAAAGGAGATGGCGACTTATCTTCAAAATAGTGTTTTGAAGAGAAGTCCTAATTCAGCTGTACAATGATGAAAATTATTGAAATGATGATCTATCAAAGACATCCCTCTGGCCCACTGGTCTTCTAAGATTTTTTAAGACAAAATTGACTCAACCCTAGACCTAAACCTAAAAATTTAAAACATGACTGTAAATGACTTGTGAAGCTTTATGACCTAACCTAAACCAGCAGTGACATGCACAAGGGGAATGAATGACACAAACCACTCCATCAGAGTTATGGCATGCCTAACGAAATGCAACTGATCAAAACAAATGAGAGACCTAATCATGAAATGAAAAAGAGCTTTGATCTCTGACGGAGGGATAACTAGACTGACTCTAACAGGTTGTATCTCTTCAGTTTGCTGGATAATATAAAAGGAAGGACTGGTTGTTTCTCTATGGATGTAGCCCAAACTGCGTGAACCACATATCTGTATCTATCTTGTTTGATGTGTTTTCTGTGTTTATATTTCTGCAATATTTTATGTGTTCCATTGCTCTGTAATATATAATTTTCTAACATTGAAACTTATAATAAGACTTAAAAAAAATAGATGAACACAAAGTGACCAAAATGATAGATCGGCTCCAAAATTCAAGTGTAAGAGAATTTTTAGAGGGTGTTTGTCACAATGACAACATTTGTCAACACACTAGAAGTACTACAATTTCTCTACTTAGGTTTTATTCTTAAGTCCAAGGTATCGATATTTCAAGACATATTGATTCACTTTGAAGATTACGTCGACCTTGCTAGTTATCTTGGATAAAGATATAGTCTCTTCTATTCCTTGCTCAGCTTCAAACACATCAAGGTAAGACTAGCGCACCTCAAATGTTTCTATAGGGGAGAAGGATAATAATTATATTGGGAATTTGATATTAAAAGTTAAGGATGTCCCTCAACGTTTCTCCACTTCAAGCAAGGCTGCTCAGTATCCCAACAAAGTAACCTCAAGAGAACACAAGCATCGCTTCACTACCAGCAGGCCTATTTAGTACCCCGACAAAGTTGCTTGTTTCACCTCTCAGTGCTGGAATACTTTCTCTTCTTCAACAATTATTTAGTTATTAATAGAATGTGCAAAGACACTTATTTATTATAAAGGTGGAAGAGTTATCCCGTTATTTATTTTACAAGCATGAAAGGTTGTTCCTTGTTTATGGGATTTGGAAAACATCTGAAGTTGTGTTGATGCCCCGAAAATCATTGCATCAACATTGGGGGATAACTACCCAATCCAGACCTTAATACAACTCCTTTTCCATTTGGGATGGTGGCTCCGACTGGATATAATGGGACCAGTTTCCTAGTAATGAATAAAAGGGGTGGATGAGTGATTGGTTTTCTAATGTGATAATGAATGGAGGACTTAATCTATAAGTGAAAACACAAATGACTATTCTATCCCGAGAAGCTTCTATTCTTAGGTGCAATGTTTGATGATTTGTGTTCATCAATAGGCATATAGATGACACTATTCAATAAACATAGACATTCATTTAAATAATAATTGCTTCGTTCAAGTAGTTGAATGAAGTAATTAATAAAACATTGTTACACTTCTGTTTTTTTATATTATTGATACATGTATGATTAGAAGAAAAGCAAGCTGTAAACATCCAGTAGTGGAAAGTAGAAAGACTGTTGTTAAAACACATGCATATATTCAATAATAGCAAGAATGATCAAATAACAATTCACATAAAAAGAATGAATTCAGACATAGATAGTAGTACCATATGAGCTGCAAATATCATTCCCAACATCAATCGCAATTCGAATTCCTTCTTCCGACTCAGAAATACTTTTAAATAAAGGCAGTAGTGCACATCCACATAAAAGCTTCGTTATCAAAATTGGAATAATTGGTCTAGTCTTGATAAAAGAATATGCCTGAAGTACAATAGTGTAACTTCAGGTTTCAGTCATCTACAAAAACTTACGACCCTTTCTAAATACATGAAAGGGTCTATAAATACTAAATTAAACTACAAACTACAAAATTAAAATGCTACTAAATTGGTATAACTCGATCTTGAATATCTCCCCCACAGCAATCTGGTAGTCGACAACATGATTCATCACTCTGGCTGTTTTCCTTTTGACTTGAGTTGGCATATAGCCAGCATTGGTTCCACTTCTTGAGGGTGGCTGAGACGAGAATTGATTTGAGCAGCATAGGTGGCATCTTGTATATCGAGAATGATACACCCGATTGCATCCGTTAGGCACTTGAGGGCGACTCTCTAGCTATATGGTTTTACTAGGAACAACCATAGGTTTCCCAAGTTAAAATCTTAATCCTTGTGATCAATCTCCCATTCTTTTCTAGCTCTTTGTAACATGATTGCTTCAATGTTTTGGCCGATAGTAATTTACCTGGTGTACATTGAGAGATCATGTTAGATAAATAGAGAGTATTGTTAATCAAATCAATCAAATTGTTCGTAGATAATTTGCATCTAGACACCGCTCTCTCTGCCTTCATCAATTGGGACTACCACTCCATGAATAGATTTTCTATATGGGATTCTAATATTTTAGGCAAGTTCGCTGCCTGTCCCTCATTAGTGTCCTGCCAAGTAAGAAAATCCGTTAAGATCTCATCAGCCTGCTCTAAGTCCTGTCTGGCATCAACTGATTTATCTATTATAGATGTTGTTATGTCACACAGAGGTTCAACTTGAGCAATTTTATGACACAAAAATCTTATCTGTGTTATTAGTGCCTTATTAATCTGTATTGCCTCTGCTCTGAAATTGGCAGGCTGGGGAAGACTCTTGAACTTCTCTATTTGAGCTAATAATTGAGCAATTTTCTCATCTTTTGTCTTTACCATTTGTTCATTCATTGTCTTCAATTTTGCTAATGCCTCCAATAGTTCTTTCTGTCTCTGAATCGCACCCAAATCTGCTTTCTGTTTCTCTTCATGCAACTGTTTGTTGAGTTGGTTATTTAGTTGTTGTTGCGTTGACAATTGTTGTTGTAGTTGTTCTGCTTTCTGCTGTGCCTCCGATAGTTGTGTTTGTAATGAAGTGATCACCTGATCCTTTTCCTTCAAAAAATTGCTCACATCTGATGCCTTGTCCATGGTGGCCGTCGAATAGGCTCCAACATATTGGGACAACTTTGTCAGGACATCGAAAGGATCAAATTCTTCCTTCCAAACTACATTGGTTGTTACTGTTTGTTCAGGGAATAGGGAAGGTTGATCAATCCTTCTCCTTTTCTACTGTTTCTTTATTACAACCCTTTGTTTTGGGCTATAGAAGACATCCAATGGAGGAATATCCTCCACCTATAAAATGATTTGATCCGAAGGATCCTTGGGAATTATTTCTAATTTTGTAGTAGGGGGTAGACCACTGGTTCCTTCGCTTGGAACCTCTTTCAATTGCTTATAATTGAATCAAATTGCTGCCATTCTTGGAGCTATCTTGGGTCAATCTGAGTGTCGACATTCACATCCTTGCTGCTCTGCTCCTGCTACCTTCTTTGTTCCTCCTCACGTATTCTCTTTTTCTTTGCTCTGTGCTTCCTCTTGTTCTTTTCTCTGTGCTTCTTCCTGTTCTTTCATCTGAAGTTCCTCCTGCTCTCTTCTTTGAAGTTCCTCCTACTCTCTTCTTTAGACTTCTTCAAAAATTTCTGATGTAGCAGGAGGTTCGTTGGTAAGTTGCTGTTCAGGCTCGCTTGACTGTGTCATCGGGGTAGTGGCTAACAAATCTAGAGGCAAAGTTTGCAACCTCTGCTCTCTAAGTTTGTTAAATTCAACTAACCTGTCGTCGTGGTATCTCATTTTAGCTATCGCTTGCACCTGAAATAGTGACTTGGCCGAGGAGAATAGGTCATAAAACTCATCTTCTTTATGTTCAAATTTAGTGAGTTTGGCCTGCTCTAGAACATTATAGACGACTTTGTAAAGCGTCTGTTAGGAATAGTGGCGAGACTTAGTATATTAATCTTTTTCGCCTCTTTCTTTTCATGCTTGTAATCATGTATAGTGTAGACGCCACATCTTAGAGGAAAAGGAGGCCAGACTTGCTTCTTTGAATTCCTTAGAGTCTTTGTAGCTAATGCAGATGTAAGCTGATATGCTATCTCTCGAGCTAATAGTTTGTCTAGTATATACAAGGGGAGGACATGAGGCCTGGCCTGACTGCCGAAAACTCTTACATAAGTAAATTTTTCTTCTCCGAACAAGGTTCCTAAGGCTGTCAAGTCAATCATTGCTTGAGAGGAGATCTTAGGAGCAGGTTTATCAAAAATTGCATAGGAAATAGGTAACATGAATCCATTGCAGACTTGATATAGGTGGTGTTTATAATGGGCTTTCCACAACTTCTGGTGATAGAAATGAATGGGCATGGGGTCCTGTGGAGTCCATCTCCGCCCCAACACAGGAAACTCAGAATTAAAACAGAGGGTGTCTAAGATGTAGGCACTAAAGTAAAATGGAGGGATGAATCTATCAGTAACACGAGATTTGTTTCTAAACTCAAGAATAGATGTTGCTAACTTATCAGATAGTATATTCCCCCAATCCATGATTTCACTATTGCATGTTGCTTCCATCAAAGGTACCATCTCTATGGAAAATTTTGAGGAGTCATGCAACCCCCAAATTCGACACATCATAGCTCCAGCATAACAATAGGGAGAACACAAGGAATCAACAGAGTACTTACCCAAAGACTCATGCTTGTGTTTCGCTGGGTTCTGTCTCCATTCCCATATAGGCGCTGACTCAGTTTCATTTTCATCTCTGAACTTCTCCAGAAATTCTTTGTTATACTTCTTCTCTGGTTCGGGCAAATGGTACATTTGTCTGAAATCATTGGGCTGAAACGAACCGAATACTCTCCCATCAATAGTGCAGAATGTTTTGTTCGTAATTGGAATTTCTTTAACTACCCATCTTACCACATCTATGTATGGAAGAATTTTCTCTCAAGCTACTATCCTCTGTAGGTAAGAATCGACCAAATCCTTTAGAGTAGCCTCGAATTTCCGGTTCGAACCTGCTGTAGCTTGTATCGATGTTTGCTAAGGTTCTTCAGCTTTGACCATGTTGTAGATGCTCTGCCAAGTAGTATTACTGAGACCAAGACATGTGGTGTCTGAGATTAATCCTTTTTTACTTGGTCCTGGATCAGCAGCATGTTGTCCTGTCACAACGGAGGCTGAAGTTGTTCCAAATTTCTTAGATTTCTTCCCCATTTGACCTGAATTCACTATTATGGAGGAGCTCTGCACAGGAGATAAAATGAATGTAATGCAGAGAATAGATGGTGAAAACCAAGTATGAAAGAATTATGCCAATCAATGAATAATGGAGGATTAACATAAGGCTCCTGCGGATACAATCTCTGAAGAGATTTTGGCATAACTGCTCCATTAATTGGCCTTTTAAACCTGTCAATCATTTAAATGTTCATCATATCCTTTATTTGCCGAATAGGCCATTTAAGTGTGGATTTGATTTTTTGGCGGTTGGACGCAAGTGAATCACTATCGGGAAGAGAAAGGCTTTTAATAATAATTAAGACAATATACCCAAGCCTTGTTAATCCTTTTTGAAAGTCGCGCTTGGCTTTATCGCAATCGGGGATTGGAGGAATGTTTGAGTAGCTTCATTTATGTTATTGTGGAATCCCCAATCGCTGATAGCAATATCTCTAATTCGCATCGGGAGTTTTTAGGAGAAGACTTTTCGTTGCATACATATCGCACTCCCCGAATGCCGATAGCGATATCGCATCGGAGAAAAGAGAGGGGCCTTTTATTATGATTGATTATTTTCCCAAGAGCCAATAGTTATTCGCACTTGTCACATCCGGGAAAACCAATGGGTCCTTTGTTATGCATCCTTTTTTATTACGATATGTGATCGCTTTATCGCAGTAATAAAGAATTATTCATTTTTTATTATAAGACCAATTATATATTAACTCAAAAGGTTTTATAATGTTTTGTTTGCTTTCGGACCTTTTGAGGAATGATAAGTTGATACCAATTTAATCTAAAAGGGACCCATTCATATTATAGTTTTGAAACTAAAATTTTATGAAATGGGGGGTTGTTGTATAGCACAACAAGTTGATATGCTCATTTTAAAGTTTTCTCCTTTCCCTTCTCTACTCGATTGAGTCGGCAAGTTGAAACACTATACGAAACAAGGATGAGTCGGGAATGAAGGTTCTATTAAAGTTACATACTTTGTAATTGAACCAAAGTCTTTCCATCTAGAACGAATCATATTTTCCATCTAGACATCATTGACTTTAAAATATATATAAACCAAGGCAGAAAAGAGGATAGAAGGTTAGCCAAACATTGTTTGCCATCACAATTTACCTTTTAAAGTTTTGCCACATTGTATTTTGATCCAAACAGGAGCATATTTCATCAAATCCTTATTAAATAAAACACCAGAAAATAAGATCAAAAGAACAAAGAAAATGGATAACTGAACTAAAAATAACACGTGTGACAAAAATAAGAAATTAAAACAAATGCGGAGACCAGATGGAGAGCAAGTGAATGATGAGTATGCAAGGGAAATAACATGCAACTAAACCTACTCCTAACCTAACCATCTATAAGGCTAGGGCTAAGTTTAATGAAATTTCCAATGTAGCCACCCTAATTGTTCTCAACTTGTAAGCACAAAGATAGGAGCAATTAAAACACATATAAAAAAATGTGCAAAAGAAAATATAAGAACTTGAATAGCTTGCACAAAGGATTGAAGCTATTTTTCTAAAAGCTGAAAGATGCGCCATAAAAACTAACCTTGAACAACTTGCATCTACCTTTTATATTAGAAAATGAATCATACCAAACTCGAAATTTTTTTGTGAATGTACCTTCATTTGTGTTTTTATCCTTAGCCAACATCAATTAAGGTCAAAACTAGTTATTAACAATAGTGCTTGCTAAGTAAGATATCTATGTCCAAGCATAGATTGGATCATGAAATCCAAAACAATCCTTTTGAAAACCTTGGAATCCTTAAAAATATGATTTTTCAATCAGTGTACTCAAATTATAAGGAGAATCAATAGAAACAACCGATGTAGGAAAACTATCATCAGATGTACTAATGGGAAAATGATTCATTGAGTGACATTTTTTTGGACTAGTATGAAGAGCAGGTTGATTAATTAGCATATAAGATTCTCAATTCTCCATTGGTTTCCTTTATATATGGTTATAAACTAGAATAGTAATACGAAAGCTTTTGAAATTAGAACCATTTGTCATCCTTATAAATCTAGGAAACCAATTGAAATAACATGCTGAGAAAAGGTTAGAAGGATATGTCAAATCAAATCTAGTATCCTTGTCAGCATGGTGGTTTTGATCTACTAAATGATTCAAAAATTGAATGTTGCTAAAAAAGATTGATTGGGTCAGAACAAAAATGATTAGTTTAATAATGTTCACAATGAAGATTAAGAGATGATTTTTCACAAAAGCACGTAACAGATATGAATCCTTTGACCAATGTTGATCTTTATCTTGATAATTATGATGATAGGCTTCATATATTTGTGAATCCATGAAAGATGTGAATTCAAAACCTGGATTCGATATAAGACATTTGCATGAGGATGAATAAAATAAAGAAAAATATTTTATCTGATTAGAAACCAAATATTCAAAGTTAGAAAAACTATATACAAAACCAAAAATATTTCAAGAAACAGTTTGCATCTAGTGAAACAATACGAAGGAAATATTTTTGTGAGAAAATCAAAATCTGACTTAGTTTTGGGAGCTTACCAGGATTGTGAGAACCTAACATAACCATAAACAGAATTTTAAGTGCCCCATCTCTGTGACAGGTTTTGAATGTTTGAAAAGATGGGTAACTACATTTTGAGAATTGAGTCAGGCTAAAAATTTCAGGTGGATAACTACTAATAGTTTAATCAGCAAGATCACTACTATTGGGATGACAACCATTTGCATCATTGATTTGATCAGATTTTTCAACTTCAACAAACATATTAGTCAAGTCATAAGATTATCCTAGTTGCAAATCTGGAGATCTATAAATTGGAGAAATCTTACGAGCAACTTGACTTGAGAAGTTGTCCTCATGCAAGACTAAATATGATAAGGGAGGGAATGGATGCTTGATGATTTCCTTACATTCTTCTTCATCATGAATAACCTCACTACCCCTTTTGAAGTGAAAATTACACTGATAAGAGGAGAAATTCAAAGAGCATGGCATGTTTTCACTACAATCAATAAGGCACAAGGAACAATAATATGAAGATTAAGTCTCCATGTGAAAATATTCTTTGACTGAATCAAAAACTAGATCTAAATATTTAAAATCAAAATATTCTTTCGAACCCAAAATATCAGCTGGTGCACTTGGACATTCATCATCAGATACATCAATGGAGTCATCATCATTGGAATGATGATTACTCAAGCCTTTAGATTGATTAGGAAAATTAATTTCATTTGATTGACTAACGAGAGTAATATACCCTAAATCAACCAAGAATGGAGGAACATCATATTTACATAGAGGATCTTGAAAAGGAGAAGAGAGATGAAAATCATCTTCACCTTTCTACTCCTATACATATGAAATGTTACTACCTTGCACTTGATCATTGTTTGGATTAGCAAACTAAGAATCACAATAGTTTGAAAGAGACTGATCAAGCAGATAAAGAAACAAGGGATTATGAGAATAAGATGATATAGGATGAAAAATATCCAAATCATATTCAAGAGTAAAGTTTATGAGCATCAATGTCATCTTGGGGAATGGATGGGTTAGTCTTCACCTTAGGCTTCATAAACCATTCCAAGTTTTCCTCCATTGGAAGAGATCATGGAAAGTGGATGAAGGTTGAAGAGACATATAAACAATTTGATTTTCATATTTCCAAACCTTGACATCATCACAAGGAGGCACCCACATTGGAACTGGAAAAGGAGGAGGAAAAGGAACAAAAGGAATAGTAGGTTCCACCTATGAAATTAGAGGTGTCTAATGGTTCACAAAAGTTGGGAGAGAAGAAACATTAGGGGGTTCAGATTCAAAATGTAAAGATATTTGGACCAAACTTATAAACTTTCTTTTAATGAAATTCTAATCTGTATCTTCTCTAGGAAACTCATAACATAGGTGAAGGAATCGATTAGAAAAATCTTAAAGTGATTAATCAAGGTTCATTCTTGGTTGATTAATCCTTTTAAGGACATACCTATCATCATACTTATCAAAGACTAAATGAATCTCCTTGAGGAATTGATCAAATGAATGGATGGAAGAAGATGGTGAGGTATGACACCATTGGTTAACTCAACCTTCAAGTGTGAGGAAGAAAAAAACAAGCAACATATTCACAATGAATTTCATAAAATTCACCAAAATAGATGAAATTGGATATATGATTGACTATGGATATTTCACCCTCATCATCAAAATTTAATGGAGACAAGTTATAAAGTGGTTTGTCAAGGATTAAAATTTGACCTTTAAGTCTATTGGAAAAGCACCTTGGGAGTATGATTTGGGAATGATCTATTTAGGAAAAGAGACTCAAAACAGACTCAACAGTCACAACTTTTCATCTGGACCTCCTTCTAGTGCTAACTGTGGACGATGCTGGAAATCCATCAACCTAGGGGGTATCCCTAATGTGAAGTCCCAATTAAACCTCACACCTTTTGGAGTAGGATCCCCATTTGGAGTATCGACCCGACCAACATAAATCAAAGGTTTTCCTTAGCTACAATAAATGACATAAGAGAGTATACACATAACTTTTGAAATCAACAAATAATTTGAGACCATGAAACACTAATTGCAATGTGTAAAAGGAGGCTTTCACTAGAGGGTAGTAAGAGTGTGTTATGAAACCAACTCACAAAAATATAGAAAAGAGAGATCAACGCCTTAGAATTCAGCCTCTTCAAGGGGGCAACCTCCTTTACATTACACAAATGAATAATTCTTGGATGATACAAATGAAAAAACCTCCTTTCTATAAATGTGAGTCTCAGAGGTCACAATATAACCAATACAACCTAACAATAATAATATAAAGGCACAAAAATAACAATAGAGGGATTCTATGGGGCACAGTAATAACAATATGGGGATAATAGCGGCACAACAATATTAGTAAGGGATACAACTACAATAGTAATGGGGGAATCACTAGTATTATAGGGACCTAACATGTCCCTCTCCTTCCAAAAAGTGTTGTCCTCAACACTTGAGTAGTTCTAGATGCTTCTATATAAAATTCTCGTCCTCCCATGGGGAGTCTTCATTGGATAATTTCTTCCACTTGATGAGATACTCCGAAATTGATCGATTCTGTAGCTATCGAGTTCTTGTTTCTGTGACTGCTTCTGGTTCTAATATAATTTTTCCTTCCTTGTCAAGTTCTAGAAATATTGTTTGAACTGGGAGCTTGTCGCCTATAACCTTCCTTAAACATGAAACATGGAAAATTGGGTGCACTCGAGAAGCTCCAGGAAGCTCCAATTTGTATGCCTTAGTACCAATATTTTGCAACACCTTGTATAGACCATAATACTTTGGTGGTAATTTATTATCCTTCTTAGCTTGCTTGAGGGACATTTGTTTATATGGTTGTAGCCATAGGAATAACCAGTCACTTACATCAAAACTTCTTTCACTGCGATGTTGATCTACCTGTTGTTTCATTCTATTCTGCACCAACATGAGGTTATCCATTAAGAGTTGGAGAACTTGTTGTTGATGCTCAATGTGATGTTCCACTGCTTGAACCTTAGAATTTTCTCTTAAATATGATGTGATGGATGGTGGCTGATAT
>APFE030865973.1:23786-40215 GCA_000404065.3 Pinus taeda | reverse complement strand
CAACTGTAACAAAGCCCTTTTGCTCTTTCTTCTTCCAATTGTTGTGGTGTCAACCTTATAGGTTGTGGAAGGCTAGGGATAACAACATTTCCATCTTTATAGTTTTGAGTGGTAGGCTTCTTGGTTGACATAATTTTGTTTTCCATTTTTCTTGCTAACCTGAATGCCTTCTCCAATGAATCAGGTTCCGAAAGGTGAACCTCATGTTGGATATTATCCTTTAAAGTCCTTATGAACACATCAATCCTATGCTCTTATGGAATATCTTTTACCCTTATGTTCAATTTTTGGAAGTCCTCAATGTGATCCATCATTGAATCCTTTTGTTTAAGACTTATCAATTGGCTAAAAAAGGTGTTGCTTTTTGTATCCTCATAATGTGCTGTCATTTCTTCCGTAAAAATTGCCCAAGTGACAATTTATTTACGAGCGCAAAGCCATCGATATATACAAACTGATTTGGTTCCAAATATAAAGTTGCCTTTGTTTTGCATATTATGGAGATCGAAAAATTGCTCCATCTGTAGTATCCATGTTGCGGGATCCTTTCTATCAAACTTCCTCATATCGATTTTTGAAATATGGTGGTTCTTCGATCTAATGTTAGAGTCTATGAAATCATGATTAACATTTATTTTTTTCTCATCATGAGTTTCCTTTACTACCCTTTCACCATTAGTAAGCATTCCTTGTAGAAACTTTGTCAAATCTGTCTTCAAATCTTCCATGCCTGTCTTCAAATCTTCCATGCCTATCTTCAAATATGTCTTCAAATCTATCTTCAAATCGTCCATATTAGCTTCCACATCACTCATATTAGTTTCTACATCTTTCTTTAAACCATCCATCTTAGATTCTGTTACCTTTTTTGCAAGTGACATTTGTTGCACTTGGTCTAGTAATTTTGATATATCATGTTGCATTTCTTCCTCTTCTTCATGAGTCATGCTAGAGATTTCATGCTGCTTACTAGGTGTTTGAAGTTTCTTTCCTTAGGGAATTGATTATTGATAATGATGATTTACTATGCCCTTTGAATTCCTTCAAACTAATTTTTCAAACAAAGCTTATGCAAAAATAAAAATAAAAACTACACACCTTTCACTTTGTAGGAGCTCGATATTTAATCTGATGTATCTCTGTAATTTCGAACCATCCATTTCTGAAATTATGATCTACAGTATCCCTCTGCGTCCTCTTTCCAATGCCACCAATCTGATCAAATTTAGATTCTCCAAGAAAGAGTTATGCACAATCTCCCAAGATGACCTGATTATATACCTTTTCAGAAGAGCGAACTTGTATGAAGTGCCATGTGTCATTGTTTTGACCTTTGGATCTAAAAACTATATACAGGAAACTAGAATCCGTCCTCTTTCTGAAACTTCTTACGAAATTTTAATCTGATGCTCAAAAAAAAAGTTATGAGGATTTTCTTTAGGTCACCTATTTGGAATGTAATTCGGGAGTCTGCAGAAGGCCAACTTCCTCAGATCATATCTCCGCAAATATAGCACGAAAAGCTCTACAATTTGGACCCGAGGTTTAGAAAAATTTCAGCCCAAATGTGTTTTCTTTAGCATCTGAAACGTCGTAGAAAAAATTCATAGCGCAAATGCCACGATGACTTGTTTGGAGCAACGAAACCCTAGAATCCAAAGCTCTGATACCAAATGTTATGAAACCAGCTCAAGAAAAGATAGAAAAGATCGATCAACACCTTAGAATTCAGCCTCTTCGAGGGGGAAACCTCCTTTACATTACATAAATGAACAATTCTTGGATGATTCAAATGACAAAACCTCCTTCTATATATAGGAGTCTAAGGAGTCACAATATAACCCAGCCGACCTAACAATAATAATATAAAGCCACAAAAATAACAATAGAGGGATTCTATGGGGCACAGTAATAACAATATGGGGACAATAGGGGCACAACAATATTAATAAGGGATACAACTATAATAGTAATGGGGGAATCACTAGTATTATAGGGACCTAACAGAGTGAGTCTCTAGGAGAAAAGTAATTGTACTATCCTAAGAGAGGCATACGAGAGCATGGAAAGATTCAGTGATACAGTGAGACAACGTACAAGACAACATAGTTGGGCAAGTCAGTGAGACAATGATGAAGGCTTGCTCACTATGATTGTGAAATGTGGAGTTTTGGGAGGTGAGTGACTAAATATTTCATAGTTGATAAATTAAAAGAGGAAAATAGGAAGGGCTTTCTCACTATGATTGCACAATGTGCAGGTCAAGGGACACACTCAGCCACTAGATTGTGCATTTTCATAGTTTAAAGAGATAGAGAGACAATCTACTAAGTGAAACTGCATAATGTGTAGTGAATGACTGACTAGGAGGCAACATTACATAGTTCTAAGGAGCCAGAGGCAGTTCTTGGGTTTTGTGACTACGAAGTGCACAATAATTGGAGGTAGTGACTATGCATTGGATATTTCTAATAGGCAAGACAAGTTGACTGAGGCTTAAGACTATGTAATTCGCAGTTCAGGGAGGTTGATCAAGGAAGGATTATCTTCCAAAAACGACTAAGTGTGGGACTAAAGAGTTGAGAGATGGAACCAAAACATGACTTGAACATGATTAGACACGTATATATGGTCAACGAATAGATAATGAAGCATTCACCACCCAAAATCAACATGTCCTCAATGAAACAACAACAAAACAACACTTACCTCCAACTGTGACACTTAAGATACACTTTGCAACACAACTGATGAAACTAACGAAACACTTATCAAGACATGGGGAATGAGTCTAATGCATGTGTCTATGATAGATAAAACAAAAGAGTACAAGAGGTTGCTTCAAGGCTACCCTTCAAGAGTGTACAAATGACTCCCTTTTACTAGATGTGGCACTTCCCTTACTAAGAGGCGACACTTGCGACATTAATAAAAGTGAAAATTCCACTTGTAAAAGCTAAATAAAGTGAAAGAGACACATGCTATAGTGAAAATAACACAAAAGTGACACTTGTAGAATTGAAAGAAAGAGAAAATGATAGCCATGAAAGTGAAACACTTGTGAAAGCAAAGGTGTGGAACAATGACAATTATGAAAACTCATTGGAAAAGTAATACAATTGGAACCGAAGTGAGAGGGAGATTGACAATGGAGAATGCAAACTAACTGTCAACATCAGTTATGTAGTTTAATATACTAAGCATTATGCAAGCACTGTTCCTAGAGGTTACGTAATCCTTATTGATGCTTATGTTGAAAATGGAACAAGAAAATCCTAATTTAATTTTGTCCTTGCATTAAAATGGGAATAGAATTGTAGTTCCACATCTCATGACAACTTGTAATAGTTAAATTGGTTATTTTGAGTTATTTGGATCAGTTAGTTCAATTTGAGGGTCTAACTAGAGTCATGCAGAGTGTCTCCTATAGTTAGGAGCACTAGTTGAGTTTATTTTGAGTTGTAATTATTTAATTTAGTCTAACTAAGTTAAAATCAATTAAACTAATTCCAACCGATGGAGAAATTAGTGGGAGGTCTAGTAGTGGGGTGTTGCCTATGGTAGTGGGGTCCTTCCTATAGTAGTGGGGTGCTGCCTAGAGTACAATGTGGTGCTGCCTGAAGTGCAGTGTGGTGTTTCTTGTAGTACAGTGTGGTGTTTCCTAAAGTGTAATGTGGTGCTTCCTACAATACAGTGTGATGTTGCCTACAGTCGAGTTTGGTGCTTCCTGCAGTGATCTACTAGTAAACTAAAGGTTCACTCTTAATTAACTCATGCATGTCATATTAGAGAAAGACCCAGTTGAGTTTAGAGTTCAGGGATAATGTACTATCAGTCGTAAAATCATCTAAATTAAATAGATCATGCATGCAATTAGAAAAAGGCCTATGAGGATTGCAGAGTTCATAATTGAGGAATTTCCTAATTAAATAGAGGCTAATTCCTTGAGGAATAATGCAAGGAAATAAGGACTTGGGCAAGCAATAATTTGGCTAAGTATTAGCTTGAGCTTGTCTAGGGAGTAGTGAGATAGATACAGATAGTGCAAAGGTTGCTCGGGCTTGAGCAAAGCATTGTAATATTCTCATATTTGATGATTAATGCAATATATAGATAGCAGGGGTTCTTAACTGTGGCTTTCCCCAGGAAATTATTGTGTTATGTGTGATTGAATTATTTCTCTTATATGCTTCGTGATATCATCGATCATTTATTGTTTT
The DNA here is from genome assembly GCA_000404065.3 of Pinus taeda. Lineage (NCBI taxonomy): Eukaryota > Viridiplantae > Streptophyta > Pinopsida > Pinales > Pinaceae > Pinus > Pinus taeda. The sequence goes on along the minus strand of APFE030865973.1, from coordinate 35,995 downwards.
CGCTTATGAGTGGAATAGATTCAAGTCAATTGTTTTAGCATATTACAATTTGCAGTTTGAATCTACAAGGAATTTCTACATGGTATCGAAGCTGAAATCATTATAGAAGAAGACAACATGAGTTTTTCTTTTGTAGGAGAAATCAAATTTGCAGTAACATACTTCAAAGCCAGCAGGATGTCATTCTACGGATTGAGACTCGAATATGCCCTGGAGGGTAGTTTGAACTATATTTCTTAGAAAGACAGGATGAAGGTAGTGTTGGAAGACAACAAGATTAAAGAATTCATAGACAAATATATTCCTAAGCCTCCAACAGCTGATGCTCAGGATCTGGTAGAGTGGAGAAAGTGTGTCACGAAGGAGAGAAGGATTATCCTAGAAGGAGTTCGAGACCATATTGTCTTGAACCTCCATAGTAAGGAGTCTCCATTTGAAATGTGGAAGGCCACGAAAAACCAATTTCAACACAACAATGACCATAGGAAGATGGAACTAAAGGACAAGTTCAAAAATATCAATATGGAGAAGGGTGACAAAATACCAAAGTACTTCACCAAGTTAACCCAATGTCGGGATGAGCTTCAAAGTGTTGGTGTTACAGTTGTTGAAGATGATATAGTGTGCCTAACACTTCTAGGCCTTCCCAAGAGTTGGAACAACTACCAGGACTCATACCAGGACTCATTTAATGGGAACGAGAAGCTACCAAAGTAGGAGCGGTTGTAGTCCAACTTGGTACAAGAAGAGATTCAGTGGAAAACCAAAGATGGATCCTCATCCAAGCATGATGATGACAAGAAGTGTTCCTTAGCTGGAAAGGCAAAGAAAGGGAAGCGCAAGTCATCCCATTCCAAATTAGATTCAAGTCAAGGTGGTAAGAAGAAGGACATGTTGAAAATTAAATGTTTTCACTGTCACAAGCTGGGACACTATGCCACGAAGTGTTCACATAAGAAGGCCAGTAAGAAGCCCTTAGGAGGAGTGGAAGGTGAAGATATTGCTTCACAATTCGAGCTAGATTTCACGTAATCACTTGCATAGTGACATCAGTGATGGGTAGTGTGTGGTACCTGAATAATGTAACATCATTCCATATGACCAAAAACAAAGAGTTCTTTAGTGACTTGGAGGAGAAGGGCCTCCAGATGCACATCGAGATGGGAGATGATGGGAGATATAGCGCGATCGATATCAGTACTATTAACTTTGAGAGGGAGTCTAGTTCTCCCCCCCAATTAAAAGATGTCATGTATGTTCTGGGTTTGAAGAAGAATTTGGTTTTAGTTTCCATGTTGGATGACTGTGGCTATGATGTGATATTTAGCAAGGGAAAGGCTTTCCTTTGTCACATAGCCTTAGGAAGGGTGAAGTAGATCAGGTTTCGGGTGAAGAACCTCTACAAATTGGATGTAGAAGATTGTGTTGCTTTGAGAATGAAAGTAGAGAAGGTGTAGTTTTGAGACATCGTTGAGTTTTGCATAGAAAATCAGGTCACTTGCACCACGAAGCTTTGAAGCTTAAGAAACAAATTTCTATAAGACTTCCCAAGGGTAAACTAGAGTAGAGAGACACATGCAAAGGGTGTACATTAGGGAAGTAAAAAAAAACTTCCTTTCATGATAAATATAGTCGAGTGCAAGAAATCCTTGATAGAGTTCACTCAGAGGTGTGTGGACTGTTCTCGATAACCTCCAAGGCCAAGAATAGGTATTATATAATATTTGTTGATGATTTTTCTCGTAAGTACTGGATTTTCTTCATGAAGAAGAAAGATCAAATGCTCGCTAAATTTTGTGAATTTAAAGAAATTGTTGAGAAAGATACTAGCATGAAAGTTAAAGCTCTCAAAAGTGATAATGGTGGAGAATATGTGTCGAATGAATTCAAGCACTTATGTGCATCAAAAGGAATTCGACAAGATTTAATAGCACCTCATAACCTAATAGAATGGGGTGGCTAAAAGGAAGAACAAAATTATTGTGGGAGTTGCACGAACAATGTTACGTGATCAAGTCCTATCGTTGCACTTGTGGGCTGAAGCATGCAACATAACTCTTTATTTACACAACATAGTCCTCATCGAATTCTCAGGATGAGTACAATAGAAGAAGCTTTTTAGGTAAGAAACTAGATATGGCACATTTCAGGATCTTCGGTTCATCAGTCTACTTTCATGTTACTAAGGATGCATGGAAAAATCTAGAGCCAACAACCGACTTGGGCATATTTGTGGGGTACATTGATACAACTCACAACTATTTGGTGTACCTCCCATATAATAGGATGATAGTGGTTCATAGAGATATGAAGTTCGATGAAGATAAGGCCATGAGATTTTCCCTTGAGAGGGAGCTTATGTTACATGAAGATGAAGATATTTTAGCTTCAAAGGAGGAACCCTAGGATGATGTTGAGCAACCACATGTAGAGGAGTAAAGAATGGAAGCACCAACTCATGCAGAAACTTCCAAAGATGGAAGGAAGTGCACCAAAGAGGCTGACAGATTGACGCATGATTCTAGAGAGAATGTGGAAGCACCCACATCACAGTGTAGGTAGAGGAGGTCACTAGATCGATACACTGATTACATGGATCTGATGAGAAATAGTGTAGAGGTTGAGCCATCCTCATTCGTGTAGCAACTAGTATGGGTTGATGCCATGGTTGAGGACTATGACTCGATTATTAGAAACAGTGTTTGGGAAGTTGTCCCAAGACCAAAAGACAAGTTAATGGTGAGTTCCATATTGATTTAAAAGGTAAAGAAAGCAAAAGATGGGAGTGTGGAGATACACAAGGCTAGATTTGTGGCTAGAGGATTCACTGATGTGGAGGGAATTGATTATGATGAGACCTTTGCTCTATTAGCAAGGTACCCTTCAATCAGATCTATTCTAGCATTATCAATGTTGATGGATGGAAGGTACATTAGATGGATGTGAAGACACCATTCCTCAATGATATGATTGGGGAAGAGGTGTATATTGAGCATCCAAGAGGATTTGAGACCTTCAACAGAGAGTCACATGTGTGCAGACTAAAGCGAGCATTGTATGGATTAAAAAAAGCACCCCATGTTTGGTACACCAGGATTGACAGTTATTTCACCGAGTTGGGCTTCACCAAAAATGAAGTAGATGCAAACCTTTACCATATTGTGGTTGAAGGTAAATTTTTGATGAAGGATATGGGGTTCATGTATTGATTTCTTGGTATGGAAGTTTAACAATGAGATGGGGAACTGTTTGTCTCTCAGGTAAAGTATGCCAATGAGATATTGAATAAGTTCCACATGGAGAGAAGAAAACCCATGGAGACTCCTCTAGCCAGTAATTAGAGGAAGGAAGATGCTACTTCAAGTGAAGTAGTGGAGGCCACTATCTATAGACAACTTGTGGGTTCACTTATGTATTTGTTGAACACACAACTGACATACGTTTTGCGGTTAACCAGCTTAGTCAAGCAATGATTAAGCCAAACAAACTCTATTGGAAGGAAACTAAGCATGTTTTTAGATACCTCAGAGGAACCACTCAGTTTTGTATTTGGTATAGATAGACAAAGGGAGTGAAGATTCAAGGCTTCACAGATGTAGATTAGGTAGGGAGTCCATATGAAAGAAACAACACATAAGGGGGAATCTTAAGTATTGGGTCAATAGTAGATTCTTGGTACATCAGGAAGAAAATATTAGTTGCACTTAGTTCAGCATAAGCAGAGTACATGGATGCTAGTCAAGTGGCTTGTGAGGTTATCCAGATGAGGAAGATCCTTGTTGGGTTATTTGGTCAACAGATGGATCTTACAATTATTTACTATGACAATTAAAGTTGTATCAAACTCTCTGAGAATCCAGTTTTTCATAAACAGTCCAAGCATCTCGACATCTTGTATCACCAACTGCGAGATTGTGTGGAGAGAAGAATCATGTTGTTGGAGAACATTCCTACAGAGGCACAGGAAGATATTTTGACAAAGGAATTTTCAAGATGAAAATTTGAGTTTCATAGAGGCAGGATCAGGGTAGCAGATAATCCCTTTCTTATTGAGAGGGAGAGTTGAAAACGTAACAAGAAAATCCTAATTTATTTTTTTCCTTGAATTAAATTGGGAATAAAATTGTAATTCCACATCTCATGACAACTTGTAATAGTTAACTATGTTAATTTGACTTAGTTGGCTTAGTCAATTTGATTTGAGGACCTAACTAGAGTCATGAAGAGTGTCTCCTACAATTAGGAGCACTAGTTGAGTTTATTTTGAGTTTTAATTTTTTAATTCAGTTTAACTGAGTAAAAGCTAGTTAAACTAATTCCAAATGATGGAGGAATTAGTGGGAGGTCTAATAGTGGGGTGTTGCCTGCAGTAGTGGGGCATTTCCTATAATAGTTGGGTGCTTTATGTAGTAGTGGGGTGTTTCTTGAAGTATAGTTGGGTGTTTCCTAAAGTGCAGTGTCATGTTTCCCGTCCTACAATGGGGTGTTGCCTAAAGTGCAATGTGGTGCTGCCTATAGGACAGTGTGCTACTGCCTCTAGTATAGTGTGGTGTTGCTTGTAGTTGAGTGTGGTTTTGCCTACAATGATCTTCTAGTAAATTGAAGATTCACTCATAATTAACTCATGCATTTTATATCAGAGAAAGACCTAGTTGAGATTGGAGTTAAGGAACATTGTACTATAAGTTGTAAAATAATCTAAATTAAATCGATGGCGCATACAATCAAAAAATGGCTTATGAGGATTGTGCAATTCATAATCTAGGAATTTCCTAATTAAATAGAGGCTATTTCCTCAAGGAACAATGCAAAGAAATAGGGACTTGCAAAAGCAAGAATTTGTTTAAGTATTGGCTTGAGATTGTCTAGGAATCAATGAAATAGATAGAGATAATGCAGAGGTCAATCAGGCTTGAGAAAAGCAATGTAATCTTCTCATATTTTCTGATTAGTGAAATACACATATAAAAAGGTTTTTTAGTTGTGGATTTCCCCAAGAAATAATTGCGTTATGTGTGACTGAATCCTTTCTCTTATATGCTTCATGATTTCATCGATGTTCATTGTTTCCACTGATGAGTAGAATAGATTCAAGTTAATTGTTTTAGCATATTATAATTTTTAGTTTAAATCTACAAGGAATTTCTATAGCCTATCTGAGCTTGCATGAAAACAAGTGCACTTATGAATTCATCAGGGACTGAACATGTGTGAGCAAGTGACAATGACACTTAGAAGAAGACTTAAAAATTTACAAAACATTAGACAACCATGAAGTGACCAAAAGGAAAGATTGCAAGATCCTCAGTAGGCTCCAAAATTCAAGTGTAAAGAAATTTTTGGAGGGTGTTGTTAACACCCAGGTTGTTCCCTATGACTCCCAAGGGAATACGGTCGGGGTAACCACTAACCAACCTTTGGATTATAGATCCTAGCCTATCTATAATTAGAGAGGGCTCTCTCTTTAAGTTTCAGCATGCTTCGTGAGTATCTTGGGCTAGTTTAAAGTTTCAGTTTCCTGTTTGAGACTTTGGTTGATGAAATTTTGTTGTAAGAAGAGCATGAAGAGTTCAGAAGATGCTAATCCATTGGGCATATGGAGTCAGAAAAATGAGATAGTTCTGGTGCCTGTGATGGAGAAAGTTTTACTGCAAAGCTAGATGGCTATTGTTAATATAAATTCCAATTTAGTGAGTGAAACAATGAGATATGGAGTTACCAATAGTGTGACATAAATTTGAACGAAAATCCCTACTTAGTAGCATAAATGAATTACCAAATAGTGACTATGAGGTATTCAGAGCTTATTGGGGAAATCAAGAATTCCAATTTAAACAGCTGAAAGTTATGAAAACATTTATAGTGAAATTAGATTGAGATCAGGGTGTCTCCATGGAAAAATCCTGAGCTATTCTTTTTCTTTCTTTCCTAGATTCAGAACAACATGTGAGAGGAATAAGTTAAAATAAATAACAGAAAAATTAACAGAGATAGAGAAACACTTATTATATCAAATGATAGCACTAGAATCCTGTAGCATTCAATGGTTCCAATCATAGCAAGCACCAGTAAGACTCAGTTCCTGTAAACTCCAAGCTTTATTAATCACATCCTTCTGAAGGTTACAGCCGAGTTCTCAGTTCTTCATAAGAGAAACAACCAAAAACAATAATCACCAACCCCTTGGCAGTGTATGCGAGGGGGAATATATACAATAGGTTTTACAAAATATCTCAATGCTGAGTCATTTGATACATTAACTGTTCTCACCAACTTTTAAAAATATTAGATAGGAAAGTTATTGCTAGTCTGAGTGTAAGATAAATGGTGTTTAATGCTGTCAGGCCTCTTCTTGACCTTTGGAAGAGAGTGAGTCGGTTGAGCATTTCTGCTTTAATGCTGATTGATGTGAATGATGTGTCTTTATGCTCTGTCATGCTGAAGCTTTTTCTCGGCCCTGCTACCTGTAGTTGTCGTTGCTGTTCTTGGTGGCTGAATCTTCATGCTGAGGTGGCTCATTCCACCTTTCTGTCAGAGTATGTGTATCATACTTTCTGAAGGTGTTGAATTATATATTTTGATGACAAAATTCAGATGAAGCCTCTTGTTTATAATAATAATTGTATCATGGAGGCCCACCAATCCTGCGTAGGCAATTGATGCCTCAAAATTGCACCCATGGTCTCATCTGTCTCTGTGTATTTGTAGAAATTTGGAGGTGTTTCAAACAGATGGTTAATCTCATTCATAATAAAGAACAGATTCTCTATTCTGTCATAGAGACTTTGCCCAGATGCTGGCCCTGTATCCTGGGAGCTACTTGATCCTTGGCTGATCTGATTTGTGGCAAATGATTTCACCCTCTTAGCATAAACTTCACGTGATAGAAGTTTTCCCGCACTGTTGAGTAAGCTGGGGAGACCGCTGCCCTGTAATGCAGCAAACTTATCCATGAACCTGTTTACCTCCGCTTGCATATCTTGGCTCCTTCTGTCCAATGTCTATACCAGGCTTTTTAGTGTGAGTACCCTCTTAACTAGCTGGATAGTCTCCGTCCTGCTGGTGATTCCAATTGCTGCCAGCTGAGGGCCTGTCCTATTATTGAGCACATTGATCAATCTGTTGGCTACCTCAGGCATACTGCCTAGAGATGCCCTTGCTCTATGCACTTCCCTTTGTGCTTTACCTATGAGCTCCATTTGCTCATGAATGGTTTCAATGTATTGCCATTGGTCCATTATTGATTGACCAATGTGGGTCCACAAAACTCTTCTGATCTCACCCACCACTTTGTCAAGGGTGAGCTGCTTCTCCAACTCTTTGATTCTTTCCTTGAGATTTTTTATTTCTCTCCCTTTCTCAGCCACATTCTGCTTTGATTTATCATATTTTTCATTTAATTTGGCCAACTCATCCTTGGCTCCATTTAGTTCTGTCATCTGGGCCTCTAGGGCCTGGACCTCATTTAACAATTTTTGCATGTCCAAGCTTGGAGCTTGCTCTGTAGAGGCTGTTGCTATTGATGTTGATGGTGCTGCTGCTGATGTGGACGGTGCTGCTGCTGCTTCTGTGTGAGGAGGAGTGGTCTTTGGAGGCTCCTCAAGGTTAATAACCTGTGGAGGGGGCTGAGAAGTCTGACCTCCCTCTTTCTGCTATAGGGCTGCCTGTAGTGCAGCCTCAGTGTCTTCCAGCCTCCCTTCTGTCTGCACAAGTTGTTTGTGCAGTGCTACCAGCAATGTAGCTATTTCCTGTTCTTGCTTCTGCTGAGCAACCTCATCTGTTTAGGGATGAATGGTTGTTGGGAGCTTTACTTTCTTTCTTAGGGCTACCAGGTTTGCATCCCTTATCTTCAACAGTCATTGTATGGCTTTGGGATCCTTGGGGTCATGCCCCAGCTCTATAATTATGTCTTCCAAAGACTTGATCCTGTTGTCTTTGGCCAAGGAAGATGCCTTCTCCAACTCTAGTTGGGCAGCTGTATTATTTAGGCTATTCTCCAGCCTTTTTGCCAACATTGTCTTGTCTGCCAATGTTGCATAGACCATTTCACCCGTCTGCTTATGGAGTTCTATTTGGTCCATAGGGTGAATGTCTTTTGCAAGAACCTCCAAGTTGGTTCTTATGTAATCTGCAGCTGACTGTGGCTGCACGGTGGTGGGCCTGAAATGACTCATGGTCATTTTTCCTTCTGAAATGTCATAGGCTGCCATGAGCCTCTACTGATTTGTGGGGGCCATCTTCAGCAACTGATTGTAGATTTGGAGCCTGAGTGGCTCATTTCTTCTTTTGATATCAGCGAACTGTTGTTTGATGCTCACCTCTGCTTTTCTTTGATGGCTTGAGGAGTTGACCTCTCCTCCAAGATTTCTCTCCGGTTCCTGCTGAAAGGAACTTGCGGATACCTCCATGCTTGGTGGGCCCATTATCACCAATTGCCCCATAAGCATTTCTTCTTCAGAGAGGGGATTTAATCTTTGCCTTTTCTCCCCTTGATTAGTGGATGTTGTAAGGGGAGTCTCCTGCTCTCTGTCCCTCTTCTTTCCTTTTTCCACTTTTTGTGGAGTCTGGAGTACTGAAGTCTCCACTGTGTTCTCTTGCCCTGATGGTATGTTCTGTTGGGCTTGTTGCTCAGTAGGTGCTGGGGCCTCAGCCATTTGTTCTTGCTGCATAGGCTGCCCCTCTTCTTGAGGCTCTTCTTGCCGTTTTTCTTGCTGGTCTAGTTGCTGGTCTCGTTGCTGCTCTACCTCCTTATCTATCTGCTGCTCTGTTTGTTGCTATGCTCTAGGAGGTGATTGTTCCTGCTCCACCTCCTTTCCCTTGCCTTTATTTGTTTCTTGTTGGGCAACTCCGACTACTTGCTGCTGGGCTCTGGAAGATGAGGCAGCTGCTCCAATTTGCCTCTGATATGAGGAAGAAACCTGCCCACAAGATTCCAAGTCAGCCTCTTTCTCAAGTTTTCTTGTTTCTCTTCTTAGAATTTCTTCTTGACCAATTGGCTCTTCTAAGGTGCCTTCTTTCCAGCTTAGGGCATTGGCATACTTCTCAACATGGGGCAATTTCACATGAACATAGCCCCCCAATTTATACTTTATTCTCCTAAGGGAAATGAAGTGATTAGGGTCATAAGGAACCCACTTAAAACTGGTTTGAAGTCTGAGGGTCTCTAGGATCCTATCAGCTTCCTTCCATCCTTCCTCATTCTTATTGTACAAGAAGGGACCCAGCTGATTTCTTACTTTTAGTTGCACCTTCTTGTTTTAAGCTTGGAAATGGACAAAGTCTACATTTCCAAACTGCTTGAAGTACTCTAGGGCAAAGAGCCTCATAGGGACATATTTTGGCAGCCTATAGGGATTTAGCGCACAACCATATAATCTGATTATTGTATGGTGTTGGTAAAAGTACCAATCACCAATGCTGTATGCCTTTGAGAGTTGAAGGATTCTCTGCATTTCTTCTGTCAATCTTGGGGGAGGGGCACCCAAGAACAAGGTCATAGCTGGATGAATGAATAGATCAATAAATTCACAGTAGGTGTATGGTGAATAAGGTAGAAGATGGAAAACTGCAGTCCAAAACACATCCGACCTTGGGCGTCCCTGGTTGTCTAGCTTCTTCAGAGGGACAGGGAAGGCATCAGGCTGATAGAATAAGAATAAATGATATATGTACCTGGTGTATTTAAACACCTTCTCCATCTACAGATTCATAAATTGCTCATGAATCTTATTGGTAATGAAAGTGGCAAAGTCATAATGTACAACAGGAGGCATCCCTGGGGAGAAAATGGACAGCATTGTTATGATGGTTTCATCCACATCCTCATATGTCCCATAACCCAGGATGTAACTGATCAAATATACCATCATTTTCTCCAGCTCATTGAGATATGGATATGGTATGGGAAGGGAAGCAGTCATAGATTGATAATCAGGCTGAAAAAACAACTGGTTAACCCTTGAAATCTGATCCCTGGACAAGTTGCCTCCTTTTGTTATCAGGTCCTGGAGGGTGAGAGGAGTAAGGGGCTTTGTAGTATGAAAGTGCAGCATTTCATTGATAGTCTCAGGGGTGATATGGAATAGTACTGAGCCTGAGGGGCTGAGGACAGCTCTTTGGCCAGGATCATAACTTGACATGCATTGTTTTATCAAGTCTGGTAGCACATTAACTTGAGGGAGGTTGTAGATGAGTATGTGGGAATCCCAAATTCCCAAGGTGTCAGTCCCATTGAGATGCTGGGCCTTGAATTCATTCATCAGCTGAATATTGAACTTAGCTGTCATGGGCATGGAGTCTAACATCTGGTAATCTTTATCACCTAGGGCTTTCCACTCTAGCTCTCTGTGTGGGGCATTCAGAGGTTGAATATTTAGGACTATTGGTGGTGTCTCCATGGCTAAGTAGTGGTTACGACTTGGTGCTAAACTGGTTTTAGTGGGCAGGAGACCACAGAGGGTTAATTTTGCAGAGGCAAAAGTGTAATGAGGTGTGAAAATATCATAGAATGCTTAATCAAGAGTAATTTTGATAGTTTGTAGGAGTAGGCAACTCAGTTTTCCTGGTGAATTATGCAGTTTTAGGTTTACAGTCCACGAATGCGCGGACAAAATGGGAATTTGGGGAAGGGTAGATATATATAGGTTCAGCAGGTGAAATTAGACCCTGCAATTGTGGGGAATGCTAGTTTATCCGGGAATTTAATGGTAAAAACAGGTTTGTTTCACTCTTGTGAGTTCAGTTTTGGAGAAACATGGACGTAACTTAGCTTTGAAAGGATGCACTGGGTAAATACCTGGTGAATTTCCGGTAATAGTGACAAGTGCAGGTGGGTTGTAGGCGGCAGCACTCTTCAGGACGATTTCAGCAGGTTGGCGACAGTGGACGTAATTCTCATGCAGAGGAGAGCAATGGTTCTTTCAGTGAGAAAATGAGAAAAACGAGAAAAAACGGCTAAATATGGACTTTTGTATCATTGGTGCGCTTTTTGGATGACGTCATCAGGTGGGATCAGGGTCGGGTGACGTCAGCATGACGTCATCGGGTGACGTGGTAGCCTATGAGTGGTCCATGGGGATTGCACAGGTGGCGGCCACGTTGGAGCTCGGGCGGTCGGGGATGCTGATAGGGCGCCAAGCGGACGTGACGTGGGTGGGTCGTGGCGCTGGCGTGGGCAGGTGGTTTAACAAAGTGGTAAGCGGGTTTTCTCGGAGCGCCCTCTATACGGTCGCGATTTTGTCAGAGGGCGCTCCGAGAGAGTCTAGGGGGTGACGCGTGGCAGAGGCCTGACGTCACCCTCTGACAATTTCTCGGAAGGTATCCTTTGGACGCTGATGCCTGTCCGATGTGATGTGGGCCGTCGGATGGGAGGGCCTAGATCCGACGGTTGACGGAGCGATAAGGTGCGCGGGCAATACTCGACGGCGGGGAGAATTAAATATTATTTTCTTTCGAAAATCGCGCTTGGCGAAAACTTTGGAAAAGTGGGTTTTCGGGGTTGTTTTCAGCATTTGCGGGTTAAATGGGTTTTACAAAGGTTTATAATCAAAGCGGGTTTGAGGCTATTAACCCGAGCAAATCTCGGATTAATCCCTAGGATTAATTCTTTGGCGCTCTGTGGGTTGCGCTCAAATGTTTTTCAGCACATGAAGACCTTCAAAATCACACCTAGAGCTATAATGCTCGGGGGCGGGGATACTTAGATTTTTTGGGTTTTTTGCAAGTTTTACATAGTAATAGGGGAATAAGGGGTATGGGGAGTTAGATAGTAATAAGTTAGTAGTTAATATGAATGAAAAAGGTGGATGGGGGGGGATACTGAGTTTGTATGAAATTGACTTAGTCTTTTAGGAAGTAGATCAAAATGAAAAGAATTTTGCACAAGGAATTTGGAATGTAGCTATTAAAGAAACTAGAGCCAACAAAATACTTGGATCTTCTTTGTGAAGTTGGGTGGCATAGGAATGTTAGTCATGAAGGAGATGGGGAAAACTGGAAGTTAGACATGCTTCATTTGTTGTAACACTATTGTGAACAGAACATCTGCACTAGCATCCTGTTTTTACCTTTCCTTTAGGCCAGTGAAATATTACAAACCATACTTTCTGCAACCCCATCTACCTACCCACTCTATTGCCTAGCATTTTTTGTTACTCCAAGGAGGGTGCACTTAGATTTGCAAACCCTTTTGTGCCTTTTCTTTATCTTTG